>JAANQP010000040.1:0-26597 GCA_011320165.1 Fusarium protoensiforme
GGCGGCTGAAGGCCCGAGCCATTCCTCCCAGCAGAACCTCCCTCAACAATTATCTGGACGCACCAGCTTCGACCGCGATGGCTCGGGCCTTCAGCCGCCGAATGGCGCCAACGCACGCAACCTATCAGCCTCGGCCGTATCCTTTGCGCCTCGCGGGAGCAGCCTCAATGTTGCCCCAGGAAGCTTCAGCTCGGAGCTGCGCAGCCGGGCTGGGAGTCGAGCCGACGCAGCTTCAGTATATCCAGGCAGTTTCATGGACAAGGTGGAAGAGGATGTCGGGGATTCCATGGCAGAGAAGACCCTGACAGGCCTCAAGGAACGGCTCAACCGTGAGATGAAGATCAAGGAGGGCAGCGAGAATATGCTCGAGGCGCTCAACTCTAAGAAAGCGAAGCAGACCAAAGAGCAACGACTGAAGGTTGAGGCAGAGCTCAACGCCAGTAACTCGCGCATCAGAGACCTACGCCAGAGGATTTCGGATGCTCAGCAAACACGAAAGGCCCCGCCAACCACACCGACACGGAACCGAACCCAGAGCAACGTTCTCGAATCCAGCAGAACTAATGAAGTGCGCTCACCGCAGAGCGTGTCGCGGTCCGTGATAGGGTCCGACATTGAAGAGTCGACGGAAAGCCCAACCTTTGCGCTGGCTGAACTTCTCCAGGCAATGGAGGTCGAGGGCATGATGCCCGAGTACTACGTCTCACGGGGAAACCAGTTGGTCGACCTTTTCAAACGATATCCAACCCTCAAGTATGACCTGGTTTGGTCTGTCTTTGGGCTCCGTATGCAGGTCATGCTCCTGAGCGAAAGTCGAGAGGTTGTTGCCGCTGGTTACCGGATGACCAGATATGCCATCTCAGACGTGGCCTCTCTGAAGAGAATCCGAAGCCTGAATACCGATTATTTAGTGATAAGGTACGCAGTTCGAGATACCGGTACGCTCTGTTATTGACCCTAGCAGATCATTGAACAACTATCGCAAGGCAGACGTCGAACGTGAGCAGGCCCTCAAGTTCGTTCGTGCCTTTCTCGACGTGAAGGGCGGAGTGAAAGAGGTGTCAAGGGCAGTCGTGCGGACCATCGTTGCCGTCGCTGAGCATGGGGAAGATCGGCGCACAAACGCTCAAGCCGCGGAACAGGACGTTGATCGTCTACGACCCATCTGCATCGAGACGCTGGCCGAGATTCTAGTCAAAGATCCAGCGCTACTGGTGGCATCTGGTGGCGTGGGGCCACTGTCTGAGGCGCTCTCAGAGGGTATATACAAAGCCCCCGAGAGTCTGGCATCTGCTTTTCTATACCTCCTCGACTCACCACGGAAACGAAGATTCTTACAACCCGGTTACGGACTGGAAGTGCTCTTCACCGTCTTCACCGATCAACTCCTCACCAACGAGAGTGTTCTCAAGCAGAATTCCAAAGCCATCGCCACGGCCTTGAAGTCATGGCCAGGACTTCAAGCCCTCTGCATGTACAACTTCCGCGCGGTTCGATCCCTCATCATGAGCATGCTACTACCAAACGACACGATTCGTGAGACTGTCCTCGATCTTGTATTCTCACTCTTGAGGATCAAGTCACCTGGGTGGGCAACTTCATTCCTGGCTGGAAGAAGATTGACGACGTATGGCAGAGTGGCCAATCTGAAGTCGCCAAATGCCAAGGACAAGGGACAGTCGTCATTCGTTGAAGAAGATAATGGCGAGCAGAACTTTGTCGAGCACTACACGGCCCTGCTGCTCGCTGTCTTAATCAAGGCTGATCTCCTCCACATTCTTTTGAAGATTGCCCGTGAGGATGAAAACCCGACTCTTCAGCGCAAGACAACGCTCCTGATCGGCGAGGTGCTCAAGCTTTCGAGCCGCCTCCTGCCCCCTTCTTGGAGTGCAGAGCTCCATCTTCTTCCAGAGCTCTTTTCGTCGGCAGCCAAGTTCGGCGACAATAACCACTGGGTTGCTTCTGGTATAGTCTACCAGATCAGCAGCGTCAGTCGGACATTGTTCAGAAGCGCACCTTCAGGCGCCGTGTCTGGGGCCCTGCCCTCGAGCAATAGTCTAGCTGATTTGACGTCCTTGGACGAGGCACCAAAGGCGAATCAGTCTCTTGTCTTTGACGATGCTACATTCAGGCAACTCCTCATTGACAGCAACGTGCTCAACAGTTCCAACTACACCAAGTGGAACTGGGAAACCATCATCAAAGTCATTGACGGGCCGCTCCAGAGTGGCAAGCGTCTCGAGGAGGCCATCAAGGCGTCCAAGTTCATGAAGAGAATCATCAGCTTCTATCGACCGTTCAAGTACAGGTTTGCCGACGTCAAGAATACACGCGGAACCCAGAAATACGTGAGGGCGGGGTGTGCTCTAATGCACTCCCTATTGCAGTCCCCAGAGGGCATCAAGTTTCTGGCAGACAGCAAGCTGCTAAGGCAGATTGCCGAGTGCCTAGCACAATGCGACCCGGTAAGATATTCTACCTCGGTGCCCGTGTTTTCCTTCTAACAATTACCTAGACCAGTGGGCTCACAGCTCAATATCCCATGTTTTCCCGGGACAGAGTTTCGGATACTCTTTGCGCGGGCTACTTCGCGATGCTGGGTGTCCTCACCGGCGACCCAAAGGGACTCCAATTGCTGGACAGATGGAGAATGTTCAACATGATGTACCACATCGTCGACCTGAAGCAGCGGCCAGACCTCATCAAGCTTCTGCTGTCCAGTTTTGATTACAGCATTCAGGGTCACCCACGCGTCTTGGTTTCCAAAGCTCTGACAGCCGGCACCAAGGACATTCGAATCCATGCCACCAACGTGCTTCGGAAATATGCAATCCGTCCAGTGTCGCGACAGGGCGGGTTGAGCGATTCGAAGTGGGCGATTCAGCTCCTGGTAACGCAACTATACGACCCCGAGATTGAGGTATGCGCAACAGCGGTCAAGATCCTGGAGAAGGCGTGCAATCGAAAGACGTATTTAGAGTACATCGTCGAATGCAGGCCGGCCCTGGACCACCTGGGAGAGATCGGTGCACCTCTGTTACTGCGGTTCTTGTCCACATCTATAGGCTACCATTACCTGGATGGATTGGACTATATCAGCAACGAGATGGATGACTGGTTCTTGGGGCGAAACGACACATATGTCAAGGTCATCGAGGCCAGTCTAGCCAAGGCTTTCTTGACCGATCCGGACGAGCAGAACCATCGCATGAGTCTGTTTGATGACGGCGAGATGGATGGCGATTTCCACGATAGCCACGTGCCGCCACACTTTTATCGCGAGTTGACACGCACTCAGGAGGGCTGCAGGCTTCTCAGCGACAAGGGCCATTTTGAAGAGTTTGTGGCCACAATCCGTGAGCACGGGATGGACAAGAGCGATGCAGAGATGCTTACCAAGGTCAAAGGCTGCCTATGGGCAGTCGGCAATGTTGGATCGATGGAGCTTGGAGCCCCTTTCCTAGAATCCAGCGATGTGGTGGAACAGATCATCAAGATCGCTGAGCAGCACGAAGTGATGAGCCTTCGTGGTACAGCATTCTTTGTGCTTGGTCTGATCTCCCGCTCTACGCATGGCCTGGAGATTCTATCAGAGAATGGCTGGGATGCCAACACGACGCCGATGGGCAACTCGCTAGGATTCTGTATCCCCAACGACCTATCCAGACTGCTTTCATTGGCGCCGTGGAAGCAAAAGACAGTGGCTTCAATCACTCTGCCTAACAGTCAGTGTACTGCACAGGAGCCACCACCACGACGCGCGGCTCGCCCACCCCTTGAGCCAGCAGAGCTCCCGCCTCTGCTGAGCGAAGCGGATGTGAACACGAGGGTCCTTGAGCTCATTGTTGATCTAGGGAATATGGTTCTCTACAAGAAGGCGCTCACGGATCTTCAGAAGCTGAGAGCACATAAGCCAAGTGCGTTCCGAAGCACGCAGTTCTTTAAGGAAGTCATGAGCGCGATGGAATGGAACCACTACCGGCTAGGTGTACGAAGGATGGTTATTGACCTCTTCGACAAGAATGTGATGCGGCAAATCGTCTTTGATGAGGAGGAAGACGACAGTGACAGCAGCAGCGACGACAGCGAGAGCGAGGAAGAAAGCAATGACGGGGAAGCCAGCTCTGGAGATGATAGGACGGAGAGGCAGCGGAGTGTGAGCGAACCGCTTGGACCGCCGGCAGACTTGACGCCAGCACCGCTCAACCTCAGGCGCTAGCGGCTTCAGGGGTTAGCAGCAGGAAAGTGGCGAGGGCTCGTTTAGATACGAGGCCAGGAGGAGGCTGATGAAGCTTCGACTGTACGATACCAACGACAGCAATGATGAGGGCACGCTACGAGCAGGCGATGAAAAGTCAGAGAGACGATCGGGTTCTGGCAGCTGTATATATCCGTTTCTGGCAAGCAGGTCAGGGAGCCGGAGTCAAGGCTTGATTTCGGATCAAGGAGTTTCTTTGGCAAGGAGTCAGGGGGGAGGCTTCTGCTCGTGGTCAGGTCAGGGGAGCGTGGCCTATGGACTGTGGGTTGAGTACCTATCTTGAAGTGATTTGGGGGATTGGGCATCTACTCGAAGTATTCCTCGAGGTAGGGAGAGAGGTTGGGGGGGTGAAAAGCATTATGGGCGGCGTCTGGTAGTGTGACGAAGATTACAAGATGGTTCCCATGATATAAAGATTTTGATGTGTCATCTACACGGATAGATGTTGAAGTGAAGTTTTCGAATTTGCATCTTTTACATGATGAGTAACGAAGACTGTGAGTCAGAGGGACACGATATGTGGTTTGATTCCTATTGGCATCATATGTTGATGTCGGTAGGACAGCAGTTCAGTTCACGGTGCATGTAGTACAACCATTCGTCAGAACCCACACCCAACTGAACCTCGAAAGAGATTACATGACAAAAAAGATTATCAATGAGATGAGGACAAAAAGGAAAGATCAAGGTCCTACCCAGGTTCGAACTGGGGCCTTTGGAAGGGATCTTGTTTGATAATCAACTGTTGGAGGTTAGTCAGGGGATCCACGGGCGGCTTGTGGGTGGCTGAAGCAGGGGAGAGCGTACAATCCAACGTCCTGACCACTAGACTATAGGACCTGCTAGAGGCTTGGCTGGTGTTGCGTCGAACTCGAGCTTGCTCATGTTTCCACGTTGTTGACAGCTTCACCACCGGTCTTGTATCATCCCTATTTCACTTCACTATAGACCTCAATGGTTTTGAGTAGCTTCCATAGCTCCGATCATCAACTACAAGCATACTCGACATGAACTCATCCAGATGGGGAGAGCAAATGCGCATTTTCCTCGCAATTCACACATCTGGCATCATGAAGTTGGCATGTCACCTCACCACCATGACGCTTGAGGTGATGGGCCCCACTGACTGTGCCCGAATAAGACTCCGGGCATAACCCCAGCGCGAGACGCGGGATTAAGCTACCAGTTTAACTCGACTATCTCTGTACACTCTGGAGGCATTCTTCTCATAAATATCATATATACCTTTGCATCTTTGCTGCTAAATACGATATAGCTTCTCAGTTTGATAACGATATATCATCATGACTCAGACTCAGGGACGAGTGCTGGTCATTGCTGGGTCGGACAGCTCGGGCGGGGCGTGAGTTGAGCCTCATCTCTCTCTATGCAACAGCATCTAGCTGAGAAGACTCCATCTCCCTCAAGATTCATCTGCTAACCTCTACTTGCTCGCAGCGGACTCGAGGCAGACCAAAAGGTCATCGCCGCCCATGGCTGCTACGCCATGACGGCCACCACGGCCCTCACGGCGCAAAACACCCAGGGCGTCAAGGCCATCCACGTCATCCCCGCCGACTTTGTGGCTCAGCAGATTGAAGCCTGCGTCGAGGATGTCGGTGTCGATGTCATCAAGACGGGTGAGTCTGAGAGTGTTGGTGTTTGACTTGACTTGTGCCGCTGACACACCATGGGAAAACAGGCATGCTTGCTGCTGCAGAGACGATAGAGATGGTTGAAAAGATTGTCGTCAAGCACAATATCCCAGCCCTCGTCGTCGACCCCGTGAGTTTTCCATCCTCCCATCTCTGATTCTCCCTCCCTTCTCACAACTCAACAGGTCATGATCTCAACCTCTGGGGCGACACTCCTCCCCAACGAAGCCGTCCAGCATCTCTGCAAGCACCTCCTCCCCCACACGACGGTGCTCACGCCCAACATCCCCGAGGCGTTTCTCATCCTCTCGCAGAATGGTCACTCTGCTCCCGAGGTGCGCAATGTCGAGGACCTCGAGGCTGTGGCGCGGAGCATTCAGGCTCTGGGACCCAAGTGGGTGCTCGTCAAGGGTGGTCACGTCCCCATGAAGGAGGACCTCACGGTGGCCGCAGCCGAGGAGGAGAAAAGGTTTGTCATCGACGTTCTTGTCGGTGGTGACAATGAGGTCGTCAGGGTGCAGAGTCCGTACCAGGCCAGCACGAGCACCCACGGAACTGGATGTTCACTGGCGTGTAAGTTACATCCTCATACTCACCCCCCCTGAGGTCAAAACTGACCATGACAATAGCGGCCATCGCATCCAACTTGGCCAAGGGTCTCGACGCTCCCAAGGCCGTCCGCTCGGCGTGCCGATACATCGAGGCCGCCATCAGGACTGCACCCGGTCTCGGCAAGGGTCACGGTCCCCTGAACCACTTCCACTCGACTTATACGCTTCCTTTTGCCCCGTAAGTATAGATGCTTCTGTCTCTCGAGGATTGCCATCTGACTAAGGGAATAGGGGCTACTTTATCGAATGGCTCCTCGAGCACCCCGACGTCCGTGATGCATGGAGGGAGTTTGTGTACCACCCCTTTGTCATGGCCATTGGCGATGGAACCCTCCCCCTCGAGTCTTTCAAGGGATACATTGTTCAAGACTATCTCTACCTGGTACGTATAGTCGTTCCCCAAATGATGTCAAGGAACAAGTCTAACATGAACCCCCTCTCAAGATTCACTTCTCGCGTGCCAACGCTCTCGCGGCGTACAAGGTACAGAACGTCGATGATATCACCAGAGTAAGCTACAGTCTTCCTTTCCCCCGTTTTTACCCATCACTCCAACTCACACCATTCTCTCTTCAGGCCACCGAGATCGTCCAGCACATCATGCACGAGCTCAAGCTGCACACATCATACTGCGAGTCCTTTGGCATCTCCATCGCCGAGATCCAAGCCACCGAGGAGAAGCAAGGTAAAAAAAAACTAAACCTCCCCCCCTTCCCCGTCTGCAACCCTACTGAAACGCCATCTAGCTTGCACCGCCTACACCCGCTACGTCCTCGACATCGGCCAGAACGGAGACTGGCTCGGCCTCCAGGTGGCCCTCGCCCCTTGCCTCCTCGGCTATGGGGCCGTCGCCAGGATGCTGCACGACCACGAGGATACTGTCCGTGAGAACAACACGTACTGGGCGTGGATCAAGAACTATAACGAGGATGACTATACCCAGGCTGTCAGGCTTGGATCCGGTACGTCTTGAAGCCCTTTTTCACACTCCCCCCTATGTGAGGACTAACAAAGAGCAACCAACGCAGAGCTGCTTGAGAAGCATCTTCAGTTACAGTCACCATCTCGAATCGAGGAGCTCGTTCAGATCTTTGTCAAAGGCCTCAAGGTAATTGATTCCCCCCTTTACACGATCCTATGGGAACATGCCTTGCTAACGCTCGGCAGTTGGAGATTGGTTTCTGGGACATGTTCCCTTCCAAATAGATACGGTAAACTCTGAAGAATAACACTGTCGAGTCCCCATGACTCAAAAAGGAGTAACGAAGAAACCAGTCAATTCATAGACATAGAAGCTTTGAGTATATACGTTGTTTTTATGCGTTTTGCTTGTACATTTCGAACAAAAAAGACTCCACCTCCGTGTATGGCCCTGCCACCCGTGTTTTCCAATCCATACTCCTTTCACCGAGTCATAAACACCTCCCCCCGCCCAACTGAAATACTGTGCTAAAGAAGCTTCACACCATCTCCACGGGTCGCGGTCGCTCGCCGTCTGGCATCATCAACCCAAAGTCCTGCTCAATGGGCGGTGGCAGGGCGGGCACGGGAGGAGTGCTTCCATCAGGGCTACTCTCCTGTTGACGTTGAGCCCGTCGTAGATGTCCGTTCTGCTGCTTCACCCACGAATTAACACTGCGGAATCGTGGGCGGAAGTCCACCGAAGCCTCAGTAGACACGGTATCCCGCCGGCCAGAAGAGGTATCGGTGTCCCGCCGACCAAGCGTGCTGGTGGATCGCCATGTAGTCAGCCGAGAGGGAAGAGTCGCGGCTGCAGGTTGTGAAGGAATGGTCTGGATGGTCTGGTGGGTGGGAGTGACAACGATATCGCCGTCGCCAAACCCAGATGAGATGGAAGAGAGAGAGCTCACGCCGGTCTGGCGTCTTCCACCAACATCATAGATGTATGGTGTTGTAGAAGGTACTCTCTTGTGTTGACGTCCGCTAATCGAGACGACGGATTCCTTGGGATCGTGTCGAGCGATGACTTGGACCTGGACCGCGGTGCTCTCGACAAACATTGTGCTCGTAGGGCTAATGGCTTCGAAATCAAGGTTTACCGTTGATGCCCTTGTGCTTCCGATGCGGTAGGCTCCCAATGGCTTGATGGGTGCAAGGAACTGAGAGTCGATGCGGCTAGAGGCTGGCGTTGGGGGCGAGACAGGCTGCGACTTTTCGAGGTTTTCTTGGGACAGCTGGGCCTTTTCGAGGTTGCCTTGAGGTTGCTGCGCCTTTGCGAAGTGTTCTTGAGATGGGGCGTCGATGGTGTACCAGCCTTGGTAGCCGAAGCGTGGTCCGATAAATGGAACTTTGGAGACGAGGTTTTCGAACCGACTCGGCTTCTCAAAAGCCATGTCATCAATGGGAGATGCCTTCTTCTGGTCCGATCTCTTCTTGTAGAGTTTCCAGACGATGAAACCAATAGCCAGTAATAGGAGAAATCCGCCAACGATTCCCACGCCTAGGAGGACCTTGTGGACATTCGAGTGAACCCCATCACCGCCGGAAACCTTTGACAGTTAGCATGTTGGACTTGATATTGACCAACGTCATCGACTCACCATTCCAGAGTCTCCTCGAGGAACACTCCCATCGGCTGATGGCGCGGCCACCGTTGGAGCATCATTTGCGGGGACTACGAGATTGCTTCCATCGTTGCTCTCTGCCCGTTCACTCTTATCGGCATCGTCCTCATCCTCGCTCTCACTCTCGCTGTTGCTGTCGTCGTCTGATCGTTGCTCGATGGTCACGAATCGTCGTGGTAGAGATGAAGTAAGGTTTGGCTCTCCAGTTGGGGCCTCGCTATCGCCACGACTGACTCTAATCCTGAGCCTCCGCTTCTTCATTATCGTGACATCGTACTCGTGATCGGTATCGTCCGCCTTCGTCCAGTCCGGCATGCTCCCGCTGAATCCTCTCTTTGCTTCCTTCTGCCACCGAGGCTGGCGAGACTCGAAAGAGGGCGCCATTGGAATAGTAATAGTAATAAAAATTGCCTTTTCCTGAAAGGATGTTTGAATATCGAAAGTAATCAATTAATCAGATCACGAGACTCCTGGAGAGTCCTGTCCTTGGTGATGGTGATGGTGATCCAAAGCGATAGTAGTGGGGTATCTGGAAATGACAGTGATGGCGATGGCAGTCGCTGACTGGGCATCAAAGAAACTGGTTGCAATAAACGAAAGGTCCAGCCTTGAAGGAGAGTAAGAGGAAGTGAATGACAAAGGAAAAGTGCGCCCTTGGCGGGTTATGGCGCACGACTTTGTTTCGAGTGTTTGAAGTGTGGGAGAGGGTGAGGAAGAAGATGGAAGAGGAAGAAACTCAAACTGGCCATGGGTTGTTAGTTATGGTTTGATACATCATCAAGTTCCATGTTACGAGGTGAGCCGGGGTGCATGGCATGAGTGCCGCGCGCATACCACCCACATACGGACGATCCAATGATCCAAGGGGTCCTTGGTGGGTTGACTCCGAGGCCAACATCAGGAACCAGTCAGGCCAAACTCACTCGCCTCTTGCGAGGTGCGACTTGATCAAGTCGCATATACAGCGACCGCGGCGCTCTAGTGAGCAAAAGAATTGGTTTGCGACAACGGCTGTCGCTGTCGCGCTTCGACGCTGAGGCCAAGGCTTCAGGTTGGAAACATGGGAGCCTGTAGGCTAGGCGCTAACAGCTGTCCTGCAGAGCCAGCTGCAGGAGTGTTAGAGAAGCCCTCCGTCCTGTTGGTCTGTGTTGGCGACCTGTCCACCTGCATGGGCCCCCCGTCTCCAAGAGGACTCCTGTTTCAGCCTGGACTATCAGGGGGCCTTTGTGTCGCAGAGCTTGATAGTGATGTTCATGCAGGGGCTGTGTCAGACTCTAGCATCGGGCAACGCGGGCCAGCCAATTCGTCGCTAACAAAATTGGGTTTTCTGAATAGATTGAGTCCCGGTCAAGGGCGTCATCCTCATTGTTTGTCATGCACGCTGGCAACTATTATAAGTTGGCTGCTGACTGATGAGCGAAACAAATCAGCAAGGGTTATACTGGGCACTCACATTCTGAGTTGTAATAAGCTCTCGTATCGGGCATTCCGGATTCCATAAAAGGAACAATGCGACCTCCTTGTTAATCAACGACTTTTCTCGCTGATGGTTGATGGACTTTCATCATGGCTCGAAGGTGTCGTGTCTCGCTTCGGGTCTCCTTCTTGAGCCTCAACCTCGTCCCAGCCAATGTCATCAGATCCAGCCGTGCATCATCTCGCGCCGTCACCTCTCCATCAGTATCATCCGGGGTCTCAAGTGCCGGACCCCATCATGTTGGTGCGCCGAGACGGTCCGATATCCATGGGACTTTGCAGGAGTGGATGTCTTGATCAACTTTTTAGTGGGTAAGAGCGTCAACCAGGAGTTGAAGAAATCATCAAGCCCAAGTCATGTGGAATTGGTTCTAGAAGGCAGGCACGTGGGGGCAAGAATAATCACACTCCTACCTTCCATGTGGTTTTCGGAATGACATTTATAAAGTGCGTTACTCGTCGCTGAAATAAGTAGGTAGGTACGGTTCTTCTGTCGATGATTTCTAGGACACCATCCAACGTCTTCAGTTCAACCAATTCCCATCATAGTTTCGAAAAACTATGAGAGGAGACAGAAAAGTAAGGCCAAGGCCTTTTGCTTGCACAATTCTCCCCTTGGAGAGCGACAACAACATGTCGACACCAGCTCAAATTCTCATGCGTGAACGCGGCTAAACACCACGGAGGAAGAGCCGAGTCACCTCTTCCCTCACCTTGATTTGTTATCGAAGCTCTCCAAAATGCGCTCCAATCATGCTCCTCACCGAACCCTAAATCCTGAGCATGAACGACGAGGCCCAGAAGCGCGGATCCGTCATTAGCGCGCTTGCGGACGTGGTGGTCGACTCTGAGGCTCCACGATGTCGAGATCCACCCGGTCCAAGGGAGGCGAGCGATTACAGATGGGATGGGGGGCACGGGGGACGGACGCTAGGAGGACAGGGAGCTGAAGCTCTTCCAAAGGGGTTCAGGACGAGCTGCTTCATGAAGTTGTCTATGAGTGAGGCTGCTCGCTAGACCTTCCACCGAGCGTCTCCGAGACCAAGGGCCGGTGACCTAAGGTCGGAGCTTAGCTTACAAGCGAGCCAGAACTGAGATCCATGCCGTGCAGATGCCTGGTTGGGTAAGAGGCCTGCGATGTACTGCCGTTGCGGTCCAGATATGTGCCGCGCACTGTCATCACTTGGCCTTCTGCGCAATGAGGCGCTGGGATGTGTTGCGGCTCCGACGCGCCATGTCAGGGATGCTCGTTCAGCCCCTTTGGAGTATCTGAGTCTGGGGTATCGAAGCCATCGCATACTACACATGTCAAGATCTGGGGACTACGCGCGAGATTTCTCACGATAAGTTGGACCCTTTGACACAAACATGGGGCATGTAGTTTTCAGCCACGGGGCTGGTCATGATAAAGTCCAACTTCGGCGAATCCACCGACAAGCGCCGTTTCCCACCTAGGTGAGCAGCAACAAGTCGAAATGATGAAATTGGACAATTAGTCAGGGGGCGCGGGATGAGAGATATACGACGACAGCCTATGTCACGGATTGCAATTCGATTACAGCGGCAATTTCACCATTCGTCCATTGCCCTCTGGCCCAAGGCCTATTGGGGTAATACCGCGTTTTGCTCAATCGACTACCATGTAGGGACGCAGACCGTTGACCGTACAGTTGCGCTAGAAACTACCCAAAACAAGCCAAACGATGCTATCGTCTGGGGACGCGCCGTTGTCGGTTCTGTATAACGTTAATAAGCGATGAATTATCTCTGTGGTGGGCCAGTCCACTGAGCCCTCGCTTCGAGCTGAGCCCTCTCTCATCAGCCTTTGCTATGTCACATGCCTTGCAGCTTCAGTCAAAAGGATTCACCGACACACCGACATGCGTGCAGGTGAGGCATGGGGCTAGGATCTGGGTTTCGTGATCGCGAGAAACCGGATTCATACCAAGCAATGACCTCGAGGTTGCAGCCAACACGCAAGGTTCAGATACCAGAATACATGCCTCCAACGTGGATGTCTCCCACGCCCATCAAAGTCACTATCCGCAAACGTGGGAAACGACGGGCTGGACAGTCTAATTGGCCAGGCCCGCATTCATATCCTGGATGAATGGATCTTGAAAAGAGGGCTGGATGAAAGGGCTTGAAAACCGGGGACGGAAAGTACTTGCAGTTCCCGTGCTCCGAATGCAGAGATCAAAGTACCGCCTCACATCAATCTTATCAAAAGAAGCCACTTTTACACGCAGTCAACGGGGGTCTGATGGGGGGACCTCCCACCAACATCCATCGTCAAAGGCCTCAGGTTCAGGGATCAGAACAAACCCACACATCATGGATCCGATCCCAATGCCACGTCTTGTCGAGGTGAGCGTCGGACGTCCGGAGAAACGCCGGGGTCTTGTATCGCCCCGTCGATGGACGGGACGGGAACCGCAGGCGCGTTTCTAGATGCCACACACATTTGTCTTTGATTTTGCGCCATCTCAGGTCCTCGACGAATGAGGAAAGAAAAATTGCAACTATGCAAATGCAAGCGGCGATAATGACGACAATTGGTGGTGACGGAATCATGCACGTTGCCCGGAGGTTCGTCGTCTATGGGTGCGCCGGCCGTGTCCAGACCGGCACCTCCGGTTGTCCCTTCACCTGCTCACCGGCACCCGCGAACAAAGAAGAGAGCAAGAATCACAGGGGACCGTTCAGTGGAGTGTGAGGGTGGCAGACGCTGGAATCCCCGGGTTCCAGTAGACGCGCCAAGTGAAATTTTTTTGCAAATTTACTGGCCGCACACGGCGAAGAGTCCGGGTCGGAGGCGAATTCCGGTCCGGTCCATCAAACTGGGCAGTGAGTGATTCAGGACAAGCTTGGGGAAGAATTTGGAGAGAGGAAAAAAAAAGTGACTGACGGGGGAGAAGAAATTTCCCAAGGGTTTCCCCCTCTGAGCCCCAATCTTTTGGAGCTATGTACCATGCATGCATGCACCGTCACTCAGACCTCTCAACTTGGTGATTCTCGAGCGCTCAAATCTAAGGTGCCACCTCCAGAAAAGCTTCCCAGTGGGCGTCATCCTGCTTAGCGGCCCCCCGGCTACAGTAGCGCACGCAGTGGACGGATGCCCACGCCGACCCGCCCCGCTATCGAGCTAAGCTGGAAGGGCAGGGCATCTGGGAGCCTGAACTTTTTAGTGGGGAAAAACGGGACGGGCAGTGAGCAGGAGCACGGGCAAGCACAAGCACGAGCATCCAGCAGAGGCCATGCCGCCCATCACAAGAAAATCGATGGAGGAGGGGATGTCTTATCTCGCTGGCAATGGGTGAAGGGGTACGATAAAAAAAGGATCAACCACACGTAGCGAGAAATACGTACCGTTTTTTTTCTGCTGCCTTTCCATTGCTGTGGCTCACTCCTTCCTGCTTGCTCTCCACAAACCCGGCCGGCCGACGGACGCCCTGGCCCTTCCCGTCGCGCGCATCCAGTTACCTAATTCCCTCTGCCCTCCATCCAAGCTCCGATTCCCTCTTGCCCTCTCTCCGTGATTGATTCTCCTTCGACTCACTCCCGTCCGTCACCAGCCCCATTCGCTCGCGACGCCTTCGTCTGGTTCAGAGACTCCCTCTCTTGTCTCTCTCCTACTCCTCCTCTTCTCTTCTCTGTCCTCTCTTCTCCTAATTGCTCTCAATTGAGCCTTCTCTCTCCCTCCAGACCCTCACAATGGCTTCCTCCTCGCGAGCCATGATGGCCCTCTCCCGGGTCGGCCAGATGGCCCCCAGCAGTCGCATTGCTGCTCGCACCCTCTCCACCGTCTCCAAGGCCTCCACTCGACCTTCTGTTGCCATGAAGCTGAGCAACTCTGGTCGCATCGCCTTCCGAAGAGCCTACGCCGACGAGGCTCCCAAGCCCAAGCCCAGGCCTGGCAAGCTGCGAAGGACCCTGCGATGGACTTGGCGGTTCACCTACCTCTCCTTGGGCGCCGTCGTTGCCTACACCTGCTGGGTTGTCTACGATGACCGTCATCCCCAGGAGCAATTCCAGCCTGATCCCTCTAAGAAGACCCTCGTTGTACTCGGTGAGTAAAAGAGCGCGCACACAGCTACCCCGATATCCCGAATTGAGTCACTGACGCAATTTCTCTTTCAGGATCTGGTTGGGGCTCCGTCGGTCTCCTCAAGAACCTCGACACCGAGAACTACAATGTCATCGTCGTCTCTCCCCGCAACTACTTCCTCTTCACTCCTCTGCTGCCTTCGTGCACCACGGGTCTCATTGAGCACCGCTCCATCATGGAGCCTGTTCGCACCATCCTCCGCCACAAGAAGGGCGCCGTCAAGTACTACGAAGCAGAGGCTTCCTCCGTTGACGCTGAGCGCAAGGTCGTCAGAATCAAGGACAACACTGAGGGCAAGGGTCCTCACTCTGAGACTGAGATCCCTTATGACATGCTCGTGATTGGTGTTGGCGCCGAGAACGCCACCTTTGGCATTCCCGGTGTTCGTGAGAACAGTTGCTTCCTCAAGGAGATTGGCGACGCCCAGCTGATCCGCAAGAAGATCATGGACTGCGTCGAGCGCGCCTCCTTCAAGGGCCAGTCCCAGGAGGAGATTGACCGCCTCATGCACATGGTCGTGGTTGGCGGTGGCCCTACTGGTGTCGAATTCGCCGGAGAGCTACGCGACTTCTTCGAGGACGATATCAAGAAGCTGATTCCTGATATCAGCCACCGCTTCAAGGTCACCCTCATTGAGGCTCTGCCCAACGTTCTCCCCTCCTTCTCCAAGCAGCTGATTGAGTACACTGAGAACACCTTGCGCGAGGAGAACATTGACATCAAACTCAAGACCATGGTCAAGCGCGTCACTGACGAGTTTGTCGAGGCCGAGTGTGTTGGCCCCGACGGCAAGAAGCAGACCCTCCGTATCCCCTACGGTCTGCTCGTCTGGGCCACTGGCAACGCCGTCCGCCCCATTGTCCGGGACCTCATGGGCAAAGTCCCCGCCCAGAAGGAGTCGCGCCGCGGTCTGGCCGTTAACGAGTACCTGGTTGTCCAGGGCACTCGTGACATCTGGGCTGTTGGTGACTGTGCCGTCGCCGGCTATGCCCCCACCGCCCAGGTCGCTTCCCAGGAGGGTTCTTTCCTGGCCCGTCTCTTCAACAACATGGCCAAGACCGAGTCTCACGAGAGCCGCATCAAGGAGCTCAGCAGCAGCTTGAACCTCAAGCAGGGCAACTCGGCCGAGGTCGCCCAGGAGATTGAGACTCTGGAGAAGCAGCTCCGCCGCATCAAGGACGTCAAGCCCTTCAAGTACTCTCACCAGGGCAGTCTGGCCTACATTGGCAGCGAGAAGGCCGTCGCCGATGTGCCGTGGTTCAACGGCAACATCGCCAGTGGTGGTAGCCTGACCTACCTGTTCTGGCGGAGTGCCTATCTCTCCATGTGCTTCAGCAGTAAGTTTCCCCAATACCCAAGCCAGATATGGCGGCAAAGCTAACTTTTGACTTCCAGCCCGGAATCGTGTCCTTGTCGCTGTGGACTGGCTCAAGTCCAAGGCCTTCGGCCGTGATGTCTCTCGCGAGTAAACCCTCGATCGACAAAACACTGTTACGCAATGAGGTTCGATACCCTGAAACGGGCTGTGGTTGGCCAGGAGCCTTGAAAGAGCTCGAGGCTTATGCAGCCCGTGACGATCTGTTCTTGGGAGGGTGTACTTGGAGCATTGTGCATGGGTCTGTGAACCCGATTGGGCTGGACTAATAGACGTCTGATTAGACTCGGGCTTGGGCTAGGATGCTTCACTCTGTAAACCTTCAGTTGGTCTTTTTTGTTTACACTTTTTTTCTTTGTTCACGGATATAGATGGGATTGTATGGAGAGACACCCTTGTACGACATAGCTAGAGCGGACGGAAAAGCAAAGGGGGGTGGGAGATGAGTTTAAAAACACCAATCAACATGAATCCATATCCTGGACAAAGAGGCTGGTGATGTCTAAATCCGGAGCGCCTTCAAAGGCGTGCCTTTACGATAAGGCACATGCAATGCCGGCCAATGCCGACTCCAAGGTCAGTGCCCATGGTGACACAAGATAGTAGCACATGTGAACTCATTCCGAGTGCCGGCTTCCCCATGCTATTTTCGTCATGAGAAGCCGTTTGCCGGGGACGGGCGTAGTTCGGGGGTCCGGGATCAGACTGCGGGGCAATAGGTCCCCGCGTCGTGCCGATGTGCGGAGCATGCCTGCTCTCAACGACGTGGGGAAGAGGGAAATCGCTGCTGGACAAAGAGACAGACGCCGAGTCAATTGCGCGACAACTTCCTGATCTAGCACTTGTCGCGTCCCTCTAGGTACCTCAGCCATGGGTGACCAGTCTAGGCTCTTCGGCCGGGATCTCGCGGCCCAGCTTGACCGTGATAACGTCCTCCGTCACCTCCGCGATGAGTTCAACATCCCCTCCAAGGCCGATGTAGCACGGAGCACCCTGCCCCCTGACACCACCACGGGTAAGTTAATGTTCCCTCCAATGCCTTGATCCGTCTTACCTCGGGACTAACGGTTTCCAATTGCTTCAGACGCCAATGACAAGGCAATCTACCTCGTGGGCAACTCACTCGGTCTCCAACCCAAGCGCACCGCCGAACGCATCCAGCAGTACCTTGCAACATGGCGCACTCAGGGCGTCCAGGGTCACTTCAAGCCGCTCAAGGACTCTCCGCTGCCGACGTGGCTCGATGTCGATGCTCGCGCTGCCGAGATGATTGCGCCCATCGTCGGGGCTCAGGTCAGCGAGGTGGCAGTCATGCAGACCCTGACGGCGAACCTGCACTTTTTGATGGCGGCCTTCTATAAGCCAGACATCAAGGGGCGCCATAAGATTATACTAGAGAGCAAGGCGTTTCCCAGTGACCATGTTCGTCTCCCAATTAGCAGTACAGCGTCGAGGTTCTAACTGGGGGACAGTACGTCGTCGAGACGCAAATACGCCATCATGGCCTCCGTCCCGAAGACTCCATGATCACCCTCGAGCCTCCCAACTCAGAAGACATCCTCTCCAACGAATACGTCGAGTCCGTCATCGCCGAGCACGCCTCGACCACCGCCGTCCTCCTCCTCCCCGGCATCCAGTATTACTCGGGCCAGCTGCTCGATATCCCGCATCTGACTGCCTTTGCTCGCGAGCGTGGCATCTTTGTCATCTGGGACCTCGCCCACGCCGTTGGAAACGTGCCGCTCTCGCTACATGATTGGTCCGTCGATGCTGCCGCTTGGTGCACCTACAAGTACCTCAACGGCGGGCCGGGCTGCATCGGCGGTTTATTTGTCCATGAGCGGCATACACAAGTCGGCGATGATGGGAAGCACAACGTGAGGCTCGCTGGGTGGTGGGGAAACGACAAGAAGAATCGCTTCGCCATGCGGCCAGGCTTCAAGCCCGTCCCTGGAGCAGCGGGCTTCCAACTCAGCAACCCCTCTGTCCTGGACATCACCTCGCTGTGCGCCTCCCTCGAAGTCTTCGACCTCGCCGGCGGCTTAGCCCCCCTTCGCACCAAGAGCAGGAGACTAACAGCCTACCTCGTCTCGGAACTGTATCGCCTACCGAAAGACATGGGAGGGTACTGGCGCATCATCACGCCCGGCGAGGAGGACCGGCGAGGCGCGCAGATAAGCATACTGCTCGCGGATGGGCTGCTGGACGACGTGATGGCTGGGCTGGAGAGGAGGGGGGTCTTGGTCGACGAGAGGAGGCCAGATGTGATCCGTGTTGCTCCGGCGCCTCTGTACAATACCTTTGGGGACTGCTGGGAGTTTGTGGTGGCGTTCAAGGAGGCTCTGGAGGAGGCTTTGGATGCCAAGTGGAAGAGGGAACAAATGGACGAATAAACTAGAATAAAAAGTATTGCTTCTTACTTGTGACGAGTTGTAGTGGTGTGGTATTTGCTTCTTGCTGTCTAACCCTTCCCGGTCCACGTTGCAGTGTCTGGAGGCAGGCAAGTGAGGGAGGGGAGAGTAAAGCTACCGGTGTCTCAAAGGATAACGTGCACGAACAGTGGGCGTTGTCTTGTGAATATTTCTCGATGCTTCGAGTTGTATGAGTCCTCCTTCTCCCTGCTGGCTTGTTAGGTGTGGCGTGAAACAAAGAATCCCCAACGTGGTGTGCTCTCGTGTCAAAGTCGTGATATCAAGCACGAGGAAAGTAGGAGGACAAAGAGCTGCTGTGCACCACACGCCGCCAGATCCCCCTGATTTAATCAAGGGGTAGTTATATAAAAAGACATAGTAGCAATTACACGCCACTACACAACGCATAGAGCTATTGCTTTCATACTATTGAAGAAATTTCTAAACTTGGTATTCAGAAGACAAAGGCGTAGGGTAGGCAGCTTTGAGAAATCTCTATGGGGCGTTACGTCAGCAACAGGCCTCCACCGATTGCCCGCCAAGAGCCAATAGGATTTCCCAGATTAGACCCACTCGGCGGACTTGCCGCAAGGCGCCAGTGCGACAACTTTTTTCTCTTAGCGGCGAAAAAAAAAAATAAACCAGGCGCGAAGGAATCGTAGGCTCACTTAAAACTTTCACCCTTCCCTCACATCCCCCTTCCCTTTGCCATCATCCTCAACCCTCAGGCGCGCACTCCTTTCATCATCCAGAGGGAACATCTCGACTAATCGAGACCAAACTTTGCGTTCTACGCGACTCTCTTTGTCATTCCCGACACCCTTTCTTCCCCATTTCACAGACAACTCCCCAGTTCAAACGACCCTCTCCCTCCCTACAACGATGTCTGGCTACGAAGGCGGACACGGCGGCGGTGGTCGCGGCGGCGGCTACGGTGGTGGTGGTGGCTACGGCCGTGATCGCAGTGATCGCGGTGACCGCAACGGTCATGGTGGTGGTGGTGGTTACGGAGGGTGAGTACATTTTTTCCTTCTGATTTGGGCGCAAGTTTGGTGGTTTGGCCCAGAGACGCGGCTGCCTTGCGGCTGACGACTGCGCGCCAATCCATCAACCATCGCTCCCTCACTGCACTCTTCATCAACTCATCACTAATAAAACTCACAGCCGAAGCAACGGATACGGTAACGGTGGTGGCTATGGCGGTGGTGGTTACGGCGGTGGTGGTGGTGGTGGTGGTTATGGAGGCGGCGGCGGCGGCGACCGCATGGGCGGCCTCGGTGCTGGCCTCAAGCAGCAGGAGTGGGGTATGTCTTCCCATCGTCCTTTTGATGTGTCTTTGACGGCTAACAATTCTGCAGATGCTGCCACTATGCCCAAGTTCGAGAAGTCTTTCTACAAGGAGCACGAAGACGTCGCGAGCCGATCTGACGCCGAGGTTGAAGCCTTCCGTCGCAAGCACCAGATGACGATTGCCGGCAGCGACGTCCCCAAGCCCGTCGAGACCTTCGACGAGGCTGGTTTCCCCCGATATGTCATGGATGAGGTCAAGGCCCAGGGTTTCCCTGCCCCTACTGCCATTCAGTCCCAGGGTTGGCCCATGGCTCTTTCGGGTCGCGATGTCGTCGGTATTGCCGAGACAGGTTCCGGAAAGACCCTCACCTACTGCCTTCCTTCCATCGTTCACATCAACGCCCAACCCCTCCTCGCCCCCGGCGATGGTCCCATTGTCCTCGTCCTCGCTCCCACCCGTGAGCTTGCTGTCCAGATCAAGCAAGAAATCGACAAGTTCGGTCGATCATCGCGCATCCGAAACACATGCGTCTACGGTGGTGTTCCCAAGGGCCCTCAAATCCGCGACCTCTCCAGGGGTGTCGAGGTCTGCATTGCCACTCCTGGCCGTCTGATTGATATGCTCGAGGCTGGCAAGACCAACCTTCGCCGAGTCACCTATCTTGTGCTCGACGAGGCTGATCGCATGCTTGACATGGGTTTCGAGCCCCAGATCCGCAAGATCATCAGCCAGATCCGACCCGACCGACAGACCCTGATGTGGTCTGCTACATGGCCCAAGGAAGTTCGCGCCCTCGCCACCGACTTCCTTCAGGACTTCATCCAGGTCAACATTGGTTCCATGGACCTCGCTGCCAACCACCGAATCACTCAGATCGTCGAGGTTGTCACGGACATGGAGAAGCGTGACCGCATGATCAAGCATCTCGAGAAGGTGATGGAGAACAAGGAGAACAAGATCCTCATCTTTGTTGGCACGAAGCGTGTCGCCGACGACATTACTCGATTCCTCCGCCAGGATGGCTGGCCCGCGCTTTGTGAGTATTACCCTTGTCTATTTACACTGCAACTCTTGCTAACATTTGACAGCCATCCACGGTGACAAGCAACAGAACGAGCGCGACTGGGTCCTGGACCAGTTCAAGTCGGCAAAGTCCCCCATCATGGTGGCCACAGACGTGGCCTCGCGTGGTATTGGTAAGTATCAAGTCCCCCCTCCCCCTCCATGGCAACTTCCAGCAAAAACACCTGCTGTACTTTACTCTCGTGTTTAGGGGCTCTCTTGACTGTGCGAATCTGCCTGATAACCATGGTGTCCACTTGGTTCTCACCCAAACGAGATCTTGATCCGTTGTGTAGCCGTTGCGTTGCTCTGCTGCTATACTCGTGTTTCCACTCTTGTACCGTTCCCGCTTCCGTGGTATGAGCGTGGTGGTGGCATTTACTGCCCTTGATCAAGCTGCTGGCCAAGGCTTCTCGTCCCGGGGACCCGGTGACTGCATGCATAACCCAGGATGGCATTTGACGCACTTTGGATTGCCCCATCTCCGCCAGGAGTGAAGTACAGATGGCCTTGCCAATATGCTTAGCTATCCACCTTCACCTCCCGTGCTGGAACGTTGCTATACAAACCCCTGCTTCGCCTGCTAACCATTCTTGCTCAAAGATGTGCGCAACATCACTCATGTGTTGAACTACGACTACCCCAACAACTCGGAGGACTACATTCACCGAATTGGCCGTACTGGCCGTGCCGGTGCCAATGGTACCGCCATTACCTTTTTCACCACTGACAGTGAGTGTCCCTTGTCCTTTGTTGAACCCAACCAGTACTGACACCCTTCCTAGACCAGAAGCAAGCTCGTGACCTCGTCAACGTTCTCCAGGAGGCCAAGCAGCAGATCGACCCCCGTCTTGTTGAGATGACCCGCTACGGCGGAGGCGGTGGTGGTCGCGGTTATGGTGGCTGGGGGCGTGGTCGTGGCGGTGGTAGAGGTGGGTATCGCCGACGCTGAAGCAGCAAGACGCCTATCGAGCTGACTCGACCTCCAGCCAACGCCAACAACATGCCCATCGGTAACCGTCGGTGGTAAGGTTAGGTGGTGGTCTGCTTGCCTGCCTGCCTACCTGCCATCTTGAGGCCTCCCTGGGCCTCGTTCACGACACGGACCAAGCAAGATGCCATGATGGTATCCCATAAAAGTATATGACACCCACGGCGTTTGTTAGTTAGAGGACAGGTGGTTCGACTAGACTTTGACTCGTAGTTTGCGAGTCTGGATCACGGTTTGCCTGCGGACCAATTTGGTGACGCATTGTTTGTGGCAGTCTTTTTTATCCATTTTTTTTATTCGTCTTGTTTGTTACTCGGAGGTAATGGCTCTAGATTGGGATGATGATATCGGCTCGAGAGGCATGACTAAGACTCGGCTGAAATATGGGGGAAACGTGTCGTATTGGAGGTCTTCCTTCTTCGTCAAGGAGAGGAGGTCGATGATAATTTCGATGAGATTGGAGCGGCAAATGTTCAATAGACTATTGTAGTTGATACAAATGACTGAGCCTGACAGCACCTGCATGCACACCTATGTCATCTTGGTTAATCATCTCGCGTGTCATATTTGACAGCACACAACTGGGTTACAGACTGTCCTCTCTAACCAGAGACAAGATCTACTATGCGCATCATTGTCATAACTCCAAGCACGATGGACGGGCAAAGATGACTCGTCTCGATTATGCTCCCGAGGCTGGCTGCATGCAGTCTTTGAGGCACGTGTTGCCCGTGGTTGATTGACTGACTCGACAGGGCAGAGAGTTAGAAGCCACGGCTTATACACACACTCGCTCACACATGTTGTGCATGCGTGGCTGACTCGCCGTCCTGCTTGATTGACTCTTGTCTCGTGTCCATGATGTGATGGGGATCGATCCTGCATGTTTTGATTTTCTGCATCGTCGGCTCTTGCTGCCGATCTGGGTGGGTGGGTATTTCATGAGTCGCCGACACAGGGTCAGAAACAATGACGCCTCTCCGGGTTATAGTTTTTTTTATCTTCGTGGTCGAGCATGCCCGACTCGCGTGGATAAATCTCCCACGTTGGGAGACTTTTACACGCCCTCGTTCTGATCTTGGAGATGGGTGTTTGGCGAGTAAGGGGGACTTGATATACGGGCGCACTTTCTCGTGGACGGGGACGGGGACGACGGTATCGTGTAGTCAGAGTTGACTCGATTATCAGGGCGTACGGTATCTTCATTCACAGCATCATCCCCTCTTCAAGTAGATCTCTCCATCAAAGACGTGACGCCCTGAATCCAGAAGTTTGTTCCGTGACAAGTGTCAGCACCTGGTGGAGATGACCTCTACCACGTCAGTTCCCCCCAAAAAACAATCAGCGCCTTGAGAGACCTTTTGCTACAACGACTCGTACACTTTCCATCATCTTGCTCCACGAGTTGTAGAGCGAGAATCATGACAGTTGTGGTCATTGCGTACGGAATCTTCCACTCCCTCTCTATCGAGGGCACGAGGTTCTGGATCCAGAACTTGTCTCCTTTCAAGTCCCAGAACCAAGGAGAGCTGGAGCCTCTCTTTTTATCAGCTCTCCCCAAGAAACCAGAGCCTTGTTCGGCATGTCGTGGAACCAGGATCAATATGATATAATCAAGATGTACGGCATCGTCTATTCTCTCTCCGGACAAGTCTTCGTTGGTACGGAGACTCCTCCTCGTTGAAGCCCAGAGAGCTCTGGTTCGCCTGGAAGGGAATGATAATCTGTAGGTTCGCTATAACGACTCGTCCGCTTCGCTTCCGTCTTGCTCGGCATGTATCATCCGGTCGACCGTTGGAATCAGATTCTCTGACCGCACATTCTGTTCGGGGCTGGATGGGATTTGCAGGACAGGCAGCACCACGCGGTACTGGATCATCAACGTTCGAAGACGAGACCAAGTCTTCGCCGACTAGTACTGAACACTCGTTTGTTTTTACAACTTGTACACGGCGAGGGCATCGAGGTCGAGGTCCGGTCAGGGGTCGATCGCTTCGCTGGGCAGCGCCGAGTTCAGGGGAAGGAAAGAATCTATCGTCGACTTATTGGCAGGATAGGGATAAACTACTGCTTCACAGTTAAGGGGTCAGTCAGGATGACGATCCGAAGAACCTACATGGCTGCCATTCGGCGTTTGCTTTGCAGTAGAGACATCCACGAGACGTGGTGGAACAGTCACAAATGGATCGTGTGCTTGCGGAGGCCTGGGTGGACTCTCTGGAGGGACGGAGAGGATGCTACCTCGTGCCCCTTGCCTCCTTGGTGGTGCCGGCGAAGATCAGACTACGAGGGAGTGATGCTGCTGCAAGTTCTTGGCTAGCGGACTTGTCACTGCGGGTTCTGGCGGTCAAGTGGACAGAGGCCACACTTTGGATTTGACGTTGAAAGGTGTCAATCATCGCACAGGGACCTTTGAGTCTCTGTGAATTGCTCGGCTGGTGTACAAGAAGCTTCCCGTCGACCGCGACGTGTCCCTGTTGTCCACCGGTGACGACGGGGGGGCGCGAGTGCAACTCGGGGTGCTCACCACCAGACCCAAGTTCGCCCTCTTACAGGTTCTCGCTCCTCAGCGTGTTTGATTTCCCCAGTATTCTAGTCTCTAAGACGGCACGACCAAGTCATCGACACGTTACAACGGCTACTACACCCCGGGGAAAGGGGGGATATGGGTTGAATGCCTAGGCATGGGTGGACGAGAGGACTTGTTGATCCCCTCAAATCCACAAGTCCACATATGGACGCTACTGCTCGCTGTGAGCTTGATCATCATATTGATTCCTTCCACGGGAATGGTCGCGGTTCACTGCAAATCAGCTCTCCGCCTAGTAGCGATGCTCGATACGCTTGCGGCTCTCTAGACGGGGCCGGCCATCCAGGTGTGCACTCGCAAAGCCTGCTCAGTAGCAATCAGACGCGGCACTATGGAAAGGAGCTGACACTTCAACATCTGGGCAATGAGCAGGACCCTGAGCTCAGGATCGAATTTCCCATCGAGCCTCTGGCCAGAGCTGGTGCCCGCGGCAACAGCTGCCCAGGTCGTTGAGGCTATTGAATCACGGGCCCCATCGCCGGCACGCTAGCTGACGCTCTACTCTCAGCTTCGATGCGTGTCGAGGCCCTCACCTCCCCTGGGAATCTTTGTTCTAGTCCCTCATCTCCATGCCAGCTTTGATATCCAAGGGGGGTGTCTACTCTGCTGCCAGGGGGGAGTTCATCATCATTGATGTCTTCCATTCCGAAAGGAACGTCGGGATTCTCGTGCTATTGATATTGCGTCTCGTAAAGACCCGGCCCCTTGCGCGTTGGTTCGCATGATGGACTCGGTGAACGGGTTTGGGCTCGGGGGGGTTGATCGTCGATGACTTGGTATTTCAATGTCTGATAGACTGGGGGTCTCGAAGGCCTATGTTGCCCAGATGCGCCCTTCTCGGTATCAACACCGCAGAGAATGCGCAGTAGTGCCTCCGTGGTCATCGGAGGGACCTTTGGCGATCCGTTCAGGGGGGTACTGGGCCCTCTGCCCCGTCAAGAGAGGGTACTGCGAGGATCTTCATCAACATGACAGGATCTCACCCACTACATGACAACAACAACACACTCGTGTGTGATATGGAAATATCAGCAGCATGCAGAGTTGGTCTGGCGTGTACTGCATATATCAGCGGCGCAATCCAACATCCATCAACCCATAGGATAGATTCCATACAAGTCCGAGGCAGAAGTCGTAGGAAGCACCAATATCAAACGAGTTGCGACAACGATGTGTAGACACATCAACCAAGCGTTACACAGGCACTGGCAGAGCAATCAAGACAATCCACCACATTGTCTTGGGAAAATGGCATCAAAGAAGCAACTCCAGGGTAGAGTATTGAGCCATGAGGATCAAGATCGGCATGACCCGCCATTGCCCCCTGGCCAAGGAATGGACTCGATTTTGTTGGGCGTAGTCGGGATGAGCATGACATCCATGACATCCATGGCGGGCGGTTGGACGGGCGCATGGCATGGCATCGCACGCTCTGTCTACCCAAGCTATCCCAATCTCGATTGAAATTCGCAAGCGACGAGAGTGGAATTCTGTACCCCGATGACATCCTCTGGATGCAAGAGGCCCCGACAATCGCGCTATCTTGTCTGCTGGAGTCGGATGAGTTGACCTGGCCGAGTTAGCGAGTGCTGACCAAGAACGGTTTCGCCGATTCTCGACCTAGCGGCGAGCTAAACATTGCAGTTCCAGAACAGCCTTTGTCGAGACCTGAGGGACCCAGAACATTCAACATCGGACACTCTCTCCCATCCTGTATCATGTTTCCGAAGTCATCCCGTCCAAATTTCCATCTTCACGGGGGTGTCGAGGCGACTCGTGTGGTGTTTTGCCATCGCGTCCACCCTGCCCTGCCCTGCCCTGCCCTCGCTCACTCGACACGAACAGGGGACCGAAAATATTCGGAGGCGGGACCACAAACCCTCGCTCATGACAAGTCAAAAGAGAGAGACTCAAGTCAGGTCAAGGGACCACAGCATCGTTACTGTATCCGTAGCATGGGAGCATCGAGAGGGTGGCCTCTATACCCATAGTATAGGTCCACCAGACACACACAGACAAGCAAGCACTCCTTCATCAAGAAAAGAAACGAAACCCGCCACTGCCAAATCGCTCGGCGGCCATGGGTGGCAGGGAATTCATCACAAATCCAATCTCGACCTGCGTCTGCGGATTGGTTGACCAGAACTTTCGGAGGTTCCGCCGGGGGGGGGAGGGGAGGGGAGG
>JAANQP010000041.1:0-52471 GCA_011320165.1 Fusarium protoensiforme
GGGTCTGGGTGTGGCTGTTGGTTGGTCCTGAGCAGGGTATGTATGTAGGTAGCTTTGTTGATGCAATGGATGAACGGATTTCAATGCAATGATGCAGTGGATGCCGATTCCGACGCTGGTTGATGCGTATGTGTGTGCTGCTTGTCGCAAAAGATCTGCTTGTAGCTGTTCTGTTCTGTCTAGTCGAAAAGACGGCGAAAAGAACCGATCGGACTAGAGAGACGGCAACGGACGGACAAGAACAACTTTTTTTTGGTCTTACACCCTGTCAAACAAGAGAGGCAGGCTCTGTGTCCTTCACTCTGGCGGCGCCAACGGAAAAGTCTGCGGGACGACCGAGTGAGCTTAGCACACCCTTGCAACTTTGACTTCTTGGGCGGACGGGCGGAGTAACGTCAGAGGGGAGGAAAAGCCAAGGGCGTGCGAGTGCAAGTGCAACATCTCCTCAAGGTGAGCGACTGAAGCGACTGATTGATTGGATTGCATTGGGTTGGGTTTTGGGAATTGGGATTGAAGTCGACGGATTGGTGGGACGCCGCCTGTGGGAATGGATGGGGAAACCGCATGGGGGAATTATTTCTTTGGGCATTGGGGCTGAATGGTGAGTGGAGGGTGGGTCCCGGTGGAGAAGCCCGCGCTTGCCTGGGATGACCGCGTGGGAATGGGACCTGGGAAGGAAGCAGCATGGATGGGTGGATGGGCAGGGGTCGTTGATTGGGGTTATCGGTGTATCGGGGGCTAGGATATTGAGGTACCCGGGGCATGGGTACCTACATGGGTGGGGTACGTACCTGGTAGGTCTGATGGAACGAGACCCTTGCTGCGGAAGCTGCAGGTCGAGCTTCTGCGTTCTTTCCTCTTGGGGCAGAGGTCACCCGCCGACGGCCTGGGGCTTTTTTTTTCTGTGTGTGGGCGAGCAAGAGCCGTCCTGTATGACTCTTCTTAAAAGTGGCTTTTCTTCAAGGTGAATCACCTGAAAGATAACTGAGTCTGGATGATAATGATGATGGCGGCGCTGCAAAGTGGCCTGTGGAGAGCGTGTGTACGTGCGCTGCTTCACGATGCGCTGGGATGTAATATGATGCTGTCGTTGATCAGCGATATGTCCACTTTCTCTGCTGCTGCTGCTCGCACACCGGGAAAAGGCGAAACCATGTGCGTGTCGGTTGACCGAAAGCACGCCAGGACTCAACGGGGCGGCGAAACGGACTCTTCCACACCCCAGATGTGATGGGATAGGTTGCCTTACCTTTTGGATCAACAGGCAGCTCTTTACAGCCTCGGACGGGATATAACGGTCAAAAACGTCCCAAAAAGCGCCCCCGGGTAAAAAGGGACGGGCTGCAAAGGGGGGGAGGGACCGTATGCTGCGGCGAGCTGGCCTCGCGGAATGGAATGGAATGGGCTTTGTTGACAATGGCCCTTGATGGGGTGATGGTGGGGGTCACGTCACGTTGTCGGAGGACAAGAATGGACGTTTTCTTGGATTTTTTTTTTGCTGGGTTGTCGATTTGTCTGTTTGATGTTGAATGATATTGCTGATAGGGCCGGAGGAGGGGCGTAGGCGGAGGGAAGGGAAAGGGCAAGGCAATTTCCAAGGGGGAAAAAAAGAGACGATTCGTCTCAGTAGCTTTGGCTTTAATGGTATGTTTCAAAGCCCTAACATCAGTCACTATCCTACAGATACGGTTTTTTGTGCTATCTCATTATCGGTCACCCTTTCTGGGTCCCCCAGCACCAATAGTTCTTTTTGTTTTCGTTGGGGCTAGAGGGGTTGGTTGGAGTCATGCCGATGGCTGCCGTCTTCAAAGACACTGCGAGAGCGCAGCTATTCACGGGGGGACGAGAAGTCACGGTGAACGCAGGACGGAAAACGGAGGTCCAGCAGCCTGACCTTCACGGCTCCGACTACGGGGGGCCGCTACCAAGTGGGTAACATGGGGAGCCGACTGGGGGGGGGCCATGCTTTGTTGCATGTCGTGTCTTTTTGGCAAAAAATGTCAGACATATTTGAGATTTCCGTTTGACAAGGGGTGTTGGTCAGTGATGCTTTGTAACATGTACGTAGCAGAACAGGAGGAGACCGGGGGGCCGACTGGGACCAACAGGGCATTGTGGCTTGGCTGATCAGGATCGATGCCGGTTGGACGACGATTTCGAGGGCGGTGATGGGGTTTGAAAGTGGTCTGAAGAAGAACGTCTTGACGAGATTGGGAAGGCTCCCGGAAGAGCCAGAGCGTCAAAGCCTTTCCCCCCCCCTTGGATTCAACTTCGGCCGAAAAGTTCCCGCCGTATTACATGCATCGTGGTCTTACACTCAAGGCGTCATCACAAGTTTGGACCCTTTTTTCGGATTGGAAATCCCGTCAACTTTTCATGAAAAAAACATTCGGGGCATCAACTCCCGGTATGAAAGAGAAAGAGAGACTCCACAGAGAACCCGAAGATACCCACTCCGCGTTGTAAGAGCTCCTCCGGCCGACGGCGAACTACTACATACGTCCCGTTAGCCAAAAGTGTATTTGGGATGGGTCGGGTGTGAGACCTTTTTTCTCTCTCTCACATTGTGTGACGAATCTGTAAATCTATGAGAAATCTGTGAGATTTTCATGATCCTCCCTTGCCTGGGCTTCTAGACGCTCGCTGCCCAGGCTTAGAAATCGGGCACTAACTGGGGGGGGGGGGCCGGCCCTCCGCTCACCGGCCCCAAATCTGTGGCCGCCGCCGGGCTGTTACTTCTCGATGGACCTTTGCCTGACCTAACGCCCCGTTGGGAAAACGTTTACGCAGTCACACGAGCTCGGTAGCGCTTGTTAAGCGCTTCTAGGCCCTGTTAGAAGAGCCTGTCTGTGCTGTGCTGTGCTGTATTACACGTCGTGTCTCAAGCTGCCATGCAACTCCGTATTATGCTGGGAATCGATTCAAACTCGATGCTGGCTCATGCTGTGTCTCGAGAACAAGATCTGCACCAGGTCCCATCCAGGTGAAAGCCAGGTGACGAAGGCGGCGGCTTGACGGCCTCCCACGCACCCTCGCATCGGCACGCGGACCAGTCAGAGTGGGCGCTTATGCCTCATTAGGCCAGGCGACATTGGATCCATCCCATCCACGGATGGATCTGTTTGCTTTGCTTTGGCCCGTGGGGCCCGCCAGCTAAGTGAGTGAACAGAGGCGACCACAACCGCTGCCGCCACATGCCACTTACAACGGCGATATTACAGGTGTGTTTCCCAGGCGGCCTCATCTCATCCAAGGGATAAGAATCTCCTGAGGCGGCCGCGCCTCGCAACACTCTTCACCGAGATGTAGAAAAGAGCGATTTGAAATCACATCACCCGAGCCAAGGTTACGGCCCGACCCTTCAGCCTGGTCCCCTCGAAAGTTCGCAAAAGGGGGTAGCGGTATCCGTAACAGAAAAAGGCGAAATACCAAGAACCATGTTCATCGAACCGTGCAGGACCTGCCAAGCCCTGACCGAGTGTCTGTGTCTGTCCTCTCTCCGGGGGAGAGCGGTCGGTCGGCACGATGGCTTCCCTTGCCGGGTCCGGGGTTCGGCGAGTCGTTGCGTCTCCGGTTTACTCGAGACACTTGACTCTTGAGGACTTCCCAAGGCAGAGTCGATGCTGCAGAGAGAGAGATAGCAACAACGGCTTTTGGGCTCCGATCCAGCTGATGGAGAACAAAAGGGCGGGAGAAAAAGGAATACAGTCACGGTGAGAGGAGAGCAATGCCCCACACCCAGGGCTGGGCTGCATGCGTTGCCGTTCCTGTTACTTGCTTCTGCTGAGATCCAATCCCATCACCATCTCGGCCCCCGCGCGCGCCATTGGCCCATGCCTGTCGTCACCCGTTGTTGCGTTGCGTGTGCAGGTGTGTGTGTGATACGGTCAGCAAGTATACGGTACCAGCCCATGCATTGTGCCTGCAGCTGTTTCCCTCCCGCAAGATTTTGCCCTCCCTAGGCAGCCTTTGCTGGGTACGGCTATCTTTAGGCGCGAGGTAGGGAGTACTTGCATACCGAGTCACCGAAAGGTGAAATTGAGAGGGAAATTGGGGAACGGGTTGTGGTTGTGTTGCGTGTGTCATGGCTTGCTTCCAGATCCTCAACGTTTGAATACTGATTACCAAACCTGAGCGGGCATCAACAACTACCACCTAAGCAACCCCAATGCTTTTCCTCTCCCCTTCCCTCAGGTTTAATTGGCATCAGTCATGGTTTTTACGGATCAGGTAACAAGTCGCACATCTCTCTCATTCTCTTAACCCAGTTCGTGAATAGCATCCGTACCTAACATTGGCAAACCTGATACCTGAAATCCAAAAGCATGCCCTCTCATTTGTCGTTTCCCCGGTGGGAAGCAATGCGCACGCACACACACCGCGGACTGGAAGAGAGAGGGCGCGGCTCCACTTTCTTTCCGTGGGACGAAAACTAGGGAATGTCTCCCGACTTCCAGAATCGCCGTGGGGCTTCCGACATTGCCCGAGCCCGCACACACACACACCCCGGCCGAGGGACAGACAGACAGCACGGCGATGCTAGCGCTGCCCGCCCTGTTGCCAGCGCTACGGGTCAGGCAGGAGCTGCCCCGGCTTGCAAGCCTCCATCCCGATGAGAGGTGAGCAAGAGTGGGAGAGAAACCTACCTGGAAGGACGTCTAGTCTTGCTCCCCCGGAGCTGCAGGACAGGACAGGGCATGGCATCGCAGGTACAAGCTGTAAGTACCTGCGCTAATTTGATGCAATTAGCGAGGGTGGGTCGGGCAGGTACATTGTGGATCCCAGACTTGGTGTGGATCGGTCTGTGTGGGTCCGGCGGGGAAGGCGCGACCAGGGGCTTGCTCGGGTACGCCTAACCTCTAGAGGTTCAAGGTCTCGCGGGTCTCACCACGGAATCTCCAGGATGACCTGACTCCACCGAAAGGGCCGCCGACTGCCTGACCTCCTTCACCTCAGCCCGTCCCCACCGTGGTGGCTACAGACATCCTGGCTGGGCCCCTTGGCTGTCCTGTTGTTGACTCTGGTCGTCCCTGTTTGTTGTCCCTGTTTGTCGTTCTGCGCCTGGTTGTCTGCTAAAGCTGTCAATAACCTCTGGGTTGGCTTTCTCTTCTTGTTCCGATGATTGCCTCTAGCTCAGGTCAACAGTCATGACGGTCAGCCAGTCATCCAGCTCCCCTATTGGAGCCCACACCGTCACCCCGCATTTTCGTCCACACCTTAGATCTTGTTGACTCGCCTGGATCGGGTCTCCAGCAACTGTCAACAAAAAATTCAAATCTAGGGGACCTGTGTGTTTCGCGGGTGAGACTCGGTGACTCGAACCCCAGCAACACACAACATGCTTCACATGCACAAGCCACGGGGACATGGGTGAGACCTCTAGAGGGGGTTGGCATCATCCATTCATTCCGGACGAGCCTCGGGTTCCTGTGTCAGCTTTGTCATGTGGTTTTGGGTGGTGGTTTCTGATATTGCATCCATCATTGCTACCCTGGACATTTTCGTCTCGACATGCATCACGAGAATGGGCAAGAAACAGCGAGATAGGACATCTCTCCGCCTCGCCGAGCATGTCACTCACCTCTGCAGTGCCTCTGCATTGCTTCTCTCGAGTTGTACACATCGGTATCCCGGTAATTGCACCGATGTGGCGTCCTCGTAATACGTAACTGAGAACATGATTGCCAACCATTTCACGCCTACAAAAACAGCTGCTCGCCAAGCTTCAGACCTCGGGGGCAGGCAAATCCGACCGACGGAACGGCTAAACCAAGCACGTCACCGCGGTAGTTCGTCCGCTCCGCTGCCGGCAGCTTCAGGGCCCAGTTCTCGGGCAGCTGCTCTACGACCTGCCGCCAGGATCTGGACATGCTCCCTGATGGATCCGATATCCAGTGTGGCTGCACCTTCTACTACGTAAGCCACTGGTATCCGAGTCTCGCTCGAGGCACCGTCGGAAATTAAGCATGCAATCCCCACGCCAGAGCTGTCTGTGACTCTTCTGTCAACCCTCTTTGGTGCGCCTGCAGCTTTGTCCCAAGACCTGACCGAGGACCAGTGGCTGGGAACTTGGGTCGGCTCGGCTCAAGATGCCGACACACCCTTCGACTCAAAAACCCTGGACCCTCGAATCCTCCAGGCCCAGAGGCTAGCTCAGCCGTGGGAGCGTCGTGATGGCCTCACTTACAGCTGGGACTCGGTTCGGTTTGCTTCGGTCCAGCAGATCTCTGTCTGTAATCACCGCTCAATGGGCCACCGCCTCCATCGTTGTGCCTTTCCGCCATCACTAAGCCGCGTCAACAATTGCTTCTCGGAATATCTTGACATGCACCTAATCGACAGCGTTGAACAAGCCTCGCGTCTGCTCCCCCCTGTCCTCGACCTCACCATCACATGGGGGGTTTCAACCTCGAATCAGCTAGACATACGCCCAATTGTCCTCCTACAGCGCAGCTTCGCTCACACACCTCGAATCCATGCCCTGACCTGCTCCTCCTCCTCCATCTCCAGATCCTCGTCCCCCTCGATTTTTCCGCTTCCCCGGGCTCTCCCCTCTCCACACTCGCCTCTAGCCTCCCCCCGCCTCACGTGTGTCTCGACCCTTAAACTTCAGGTCCAGGGCGAGTCAATCGACGGGGTGGTGTTGAGATCTGCTGCTACAATTGGCAATCCCATCCTCCCCGCATTCATCTTCATCTCCCTTCCCAAGCCAGAGCCCCTCTGACTCCCCGGACTCTCGCCGAACCCCCGAGGGGGGCGCCTGAAGAGTCACGACCATCGTCTTTCTCCTGGCTGACCTGGCCTTCTGCAGCGCCCACTTGACTTCACGGACAAGGACCGAGAGAGGACCTCTGCGGCTGCGGCTCCGGGCTAAACGAGGTCCCCAGATCCTCCAGACTTGACAAGCTGGGGATGGAGAAGCTTGTTTGAGCGAGCCGTTTGTCCTAGCTCCAACCCACCCGCCAGAGGTGGAAAGCATCCGTTCCTCCAGATTTCGCGACTGTGACTGTGACTCTATCCGCGACGCCACCGCCAGACTCCCCACGTTTTCGATGGATGTGAGCCTCGGAACATGTCCTTGAAGAGTCAGAGTAAAGCTTCAATTGGCAATGACACATGCGCCGATACCGGCAGCCAAGCAGCTCTGACCACAGCTTAAGCTCAAGCAAGCTCATAGCTATGACTGGGGAGCTTGCGCTTGCACTTGCACATGGGGTTCAGCTCATCCTCGGCACGGCATCTATCTGTCGTATACTTGGACCTCCACCATGGCAAATGTGATCGCTCGTGACTGTATCTTTTCCTTGTAGAATTACATGTATACTCCTCCCTATCCCATGAATGAGTGCCAATTACATCATGCATATGCAGCAGTTCGCGGGTGAACGGGCATCTCCCTTGACGCCCTCACCTCGTTACTTTTTTTGTTCCTCTCCATCTGACCTCGAAAAATGAAATGCATGAATGCGCCTGTATGTGTCGCGGCGTCCCCAGAGCCGCAAGTAGACAGTGGTAAATCCTCCCCATTCTCTACTGCATGATCCCTGTCCTGTTCATCAACTCACACCCCGTTTTGTCCTTATTTGGTGTCGTCCTTGCCCGCCTCGGTCACCTTCCGGCTGGCCCTCTCGATCTTCTCCATCGCCTTGTCGTCCAAGAGGCTCCACCATCGCCGTAGGCCCTCGGCGTACTTGACATCATCCGCGGTAAGCTCGACGGGCGGGCCCTTGACCTGCGGCTCCATCTCCACGCCCGCCTTTTCAAACACGGCCCACGCCGACGCATCCCCCGCCCGGAGCCCAAAGCCCCGGCCCTTCATCGACACCACCTGGAACCGCCGGAGGAGGACCACATCTCCGATGTGGACGGCCGGCATAGCGGCGAGGTGTGGCCGGAAGATGTGGGCCACACACACCGCGGTGGGAGCCACCGATGGATCGGTGAGATTCAAGGTGAGCATGTAATCCCGGGGCCCGTGTTTCGGTCGGTGTGCCTTCTCCGGCGTTGCTGTCGCTATGGCCAGGATGTCGGTTGTTTTGTTCAGTGAGTTTCTGAGCGATTTGAGTGACAGGTAATCGGGCATGCTCGTGCGCAGGCTCCTAAGCAGCTGCAGTTTGACCGTGCCGACATTTTCGTCCTCGGCCGCTGTAGCAGCAGACCCTGTAATTGATGGTGACTTGAGTGCCGCCGAAGACGCCCCTGGTGTATCTCCTCGAAGCTGTAGGCTTCGAGAGGCTGACCGAGTCTCACGCTTAGGGGTCTCGCGTCTGTGATCCGACGTCCGGCGGCTTCGTGTCTGTCGCGTCGAAGGGCTCGAAGCCTTGATGAGGCGAATGCTGGGGTCATCCTCTACCCTCTGACGGGTCACTCTCAGTGACCCTGGCGAGCTGTTTTCTGCGCTCGCAATGCTCTGATTGTCGGCAGCCTTTCTCTTTCCTCTGCCCTTGCCTTCATCTGCCTGTGCTGATGCTCTCACCAACTGGAGGCTAGGATCATTCTGCTCCGCCCTGCTGCGCGTCACACGAACTGATCCCGTTGGGCTGCTGTACTTGGCATGGCCGTCCCCATGTGTCGGTGCGGCCGATCCTATGGCCAATAGAATACTGGGGTCAGGCTGGGAGAGGTCGGCATGGTCGGATGATTTGCTTGACCTATGGCGCCGGCTGCGCAGGGACTTGGTGACAGGGGCCGCTTCGGGCGCCCGCTGAACGGTTCTTGATGGCGTTTCGTGATGTTCTTCGGTCTGCACAGTCCGGGGGGACGATTTGGGCACTGAAGCTGTGGGGGAGCATGCGGCAGGGCTTGCATGCTGAAGGGTGGTGTCTGGTCGAACGGGGGAGTGTTGAAGGATTTCGGCCATGATCTGATCCTCTGGGCCTACATCATCTTCTTCGACCAGAATGTCTTGGTTGGTCGTGGTCGCGGTCGTGGTAAGGGTGACGGCCATCTCGACCTCAATTTCCTGCTGTGTCTCGCCAGGAGTGGGAAGATGGGCGTCGTGGTGGTCGTTCGAGATGATGGATGTAGCCTGAGAAAGCAAGGGTGCTTCTCTGTTGGTGTCTTGAGATGCCTGTGCGTGAAAAGACTGCGTTGGCGGGGGAGACATCTGGCCATGCGTTGCCAGCTGCCCATCAGTTGCCCGCTGCTCATCACTGCGAGCTTCCCTGGCACCCTCACCGTGGCCCGTTTGGTCTACAGGGCTTGTTGGCTGCTGAGCCGCTGCTGTCAGCTCATCAGAAGCATCCTGCATTGTGGCGTCAGGGGATTCGGCTGGATCCTGGCCTTGAGATTCTCGAGCTTCTACGACGGCTTCTCGATCGTCTGGGGCTGCACCCGCCTTCTCCCCGGCCAGGGCCATCCCCGCTGCGGGAGCGGTTGGCGATTTCGATGGCTCGGCGCCATTTTCTGGGGTACCGCGTGGTCCTGCAAACGCTTCTTCCCCAGCTGGGGCCTCGGCTGGGGTGACCTTGTCCTTGTCTCCCGCCAATGGTCCCTGTGCGCTCTCCGCAATCGTGCCATCGACTTCTTTGCTGACAACAGTAGTCGTGTCAGCAATCTCTAGAGATACGGTCGTTGTTGGCTCCTCGGGTCCCTCATGCGTTTCATCGACATCCATGGCCTCAGCCTGTTCCTCGGTCGTGGCAGTGGCAGGGTGAGCCTCGTCCGGATCGTTCGTGTTAGTGGTTTTGTTTTCCGCCTTGTCTTTCGATTCCTCAGCCAAGACGGGCGCATCGTCCATCTCCACGTCAGCCGATATTTCATTCTCCGGAGCCGCTTCGGGTTCTCCATCTTCTTGTCCAGGCTGCGGCCCTTGCGCTGGCATAGATTGCGGAGATTGAATCGCCGGAGCCTGGTGCGCAGATTCCGCATCTGGGATCTCCTTATCAAGAGGCGCACTCTGATCATCTTTACTTGCGTCTGTTGCTTCCACATGTGATGGTTCAGTGTCGACTTCCATCTCGCCGGTGAAAGGTTCAGAAGAGCCTCGGGCATTGTCTGGTTCCTTTGGTCTGCTGGGGGTAGTGGCTTCTGCCTCGCCAACTTGATTTGCCTCTTCCAGTTCCTCGTGTGGTGATTTTTCTGCTGGAGACTCTGGCTTTGACTCTGACTTTGGTTGGGCGACTGACTCTCCCGCCACCTCCTCTTCGGGCTTTTCCTCCTTGGATTTCTCTGGTGGGTTTTCTGGCTCTTCTGCTTGTTCGGGTTCCGGCTCTGGCTCAAGTTCTGGCTTCGGCGCTGAATTTGGCTCTGGCTGCTCTTGTTCGGACCCGGACTCTTGTGCGAGGTCTGGTTTCTGTTCGGACTCTGATTTTGGCTCTGCCTCGGGTTCTCGTTGGAGTTCCTGCTCTGGCTCCTGCTCTGGTTCATTCTCCTGCTCCTGCTCCTGCTTTGATTCATTTTCATTTTCATCCTCAGAATCAGAGAGCAAGCTGATGAAAACAGGCTCCGCGAGAGGGACAAATCGACCAGGAGGACCAGCTCTTGCGCCACCGTCTTCTTCCTCTTCCTCTTCTCCCTCCTCCTCATCGTAGGAGCCTTCCTCTCCCGAGTAATATTCGCCCTCAGCATCACCATCGGTGCCTTCGTACTCCTGTCCCTCTCCTTCGAAGCCTTCTTCGTACATTTCTTCCTCATAGTCATCGGGCTCTTGATCCAATTCCTGCTCTTCCTGTCCAGCGAGCTCCTCATCTTCATCCGCTTCGTCTTCCTCGGGGTTCATGATCTGTGCCTCTACGTCGTTGTTAAGGCCTTCTTCTTCGGAAGATTGGACATCGTCATCGTCATCATGTGCGCGGTCGTAGTTCCGTAGATCGTAATCGTCGCCAGGTTCATCGCCCCCATCTCGGTAATGCTCTGCCTCACTCGAGGGTTCCTCAAGTCTCGGCTCTGGCGAGGCATCCAAAGCGGCATCCTCGACCAGACCCTCCCCTGAAGGCGAGAAGGGCGCGGCACTTGCTTCTCTGCTGGGTGATGAACTCAAGATTTCAACTGGGTTGTCTACATCGCTTCTAACGATTGCTGCAGAGAACGGCCCAGATGAGACCTCAGGTGCCCACACATCCTGTGGTGATCGCGAGGGGGCATCGAATACTGGATGTAGAGCTGACGCCGAGTCAAAAGAAACTTGATGGTCTGTAGGTTGGGGGCTGATGTGCGATTCATGCGCAGAAAGACTTGGATGAGAAACGGTGCTTTCAGGGGGGAGATGTGTGGTATCCAGGAATTCTGCTGGGTAGTCTCCTGCCCTCGCACCGCGACTGGGCGATTCTGGTGCCGAATCTTGGTCGTGGTCTGCAGGGAAAAGGCCTGGCGCAGATGGGAAGAGCACGGTCTGAGGTGTGAAGCCGAATGTGAGCCCAGTGTCGATGTGGCTTGGCGAGTGACTGAGCAGATCGGGATGGGCCTCGGGATGGATATGTTGATGCCCCTCTGCGTCTCCTTGAAACTGCAAGGAGTGATCCAGCAGCGCATTGTCTGCCTCCATTGGCTTGGTTCTCGGGAGTGGTGTTGGAGTCGCCTGCGGAAAGCCAAAGGTAGGCCGCGATTCGGCCAAAACTTGGACACTAGCCATGGGCGTGAAGTCGACGTCCGCTGTCTGACACCCCTGATCGATCATGGACGGCCGCGGTGGCGTGGGCATTGGTGTATCTTCGACTGTGCCATTCTGACCAAAGGAACCGTTTGTCTGGGGCGCGTCGTCTGCTTCCTGGGAAGCTTCATCGGGTTCGGGGCTAGGGGATTGGCTGGTATACCTCCAAGCATTGGCAGGTAGACTGAATCTCGAGCGCTTCTTCGACTTGGCCTTTTTTGTGATTTCCTCATCGAAAATGTCCAAGCCACCCTCGAATAGCCCTCCGTATGAAACTCGAGCTCGCTTGAGAAAGGCAGGAGACGAAAACTCTTCTGGTTCTCGCTCAGGAGCATTTCGCTTGGCTGGGAGAGAGATGTTTGGGGACCGTGGTGAGGGTATCGCAAAATCGGTGTTGGATATGGTGATGTCAACAGGCGCAACGCTATCTGTCTGGCCATTGGTGGCTTCGGGCTCCGTGGCTGGCGAGTCTATGTTGATGACTTCCTCTTGCTCTGAATCAGGCCTCCGGATGCTTAGGATCAGGCGATTATTGAATTCGAGTTGCCATTCGAGAGTGCTGCCGGCAACCTGCGTCTGTGTCTCGTTCCTCTCCCATTTGACTCCTTCCAAGCTCAAGCGGATCTCATCGCCGCCTCCCAGAGAAGCATCCGAAATAGCCTTTGCTGAAGCACCATGGAACCGAATGCGCACCTGTCCCTTTTCGCGTCGAAGTCGAAAGTCGCGCTCGGCTAGTAGAAATGCGATTGATTTGTTGAGAATGCTGAAGGGCCATGTAATGGTGATGGTACCATCGACAACTCGTCTATTCTGATCAGAAACCTCCGGGTTCAGCTCGGCGATGGCGGTGAGTTGGCTATCGCGCAGGATCTCTGCTAGGGGTTGGCTGTCGGTCATGTTGGCTGAATCGCAAAGTCGATCGCGTCGGCGGGGAGCCGCGAGGTCATGGAAAGGGAGAGTAACGTTCTATCTCAGATCATGAGGTATTGCCTAATATACGAAGCTATTAGAATCCCTCAATATCGATGGAACATGGCGAAGTAATTGTTTGCAGTCTCGGGATGCGCGTCTTTGTCGTTGATGATTGTTCGGTTGGTTGCGGTCACAAGTCAAAGGCAAGCAAGCTCCCAGCACAAAGAAGGTGGAATGAAGCTAAGCTCCGGTGGGGATTGTCCCAAAGGGGAAGGCGGTGGAAGCGGCACTAACATTTTTTTACGTAGTAGCACATCTCAAAACCACCTTATCTTGGCGCATTGAAAGACCCGGCCACTAACAATCGGCTTCGATCCATTCGGCGCCGCTCGTGAGCCGGGGCAACTCTGCTTACCATATCAATGGATGGCGACCTTGGGTCACGTAAGTTAGGTAGGTTAGTAGCCGGCTTGGGTGAGCCGGAGCGAGAAGGAGGCACCCACGCACAGCAAAGCACGATGTCGAAATAGTTCCACTCCCCACTCGACGTGTTTTTGGTGCGTGAAGGAGGGCAATCATCGTCGGACGATTTCTCATCTTCCATATATAGACGGAGGAGAATTGATCTTGTTTGTCAACACTGCCTCGACAAGCAAGCAAGAAAGACGCCGTGATCACTCGGCCTGTCTGTCTGCCTGTCTAGCCATGGGCTCCTACCCTCCGGCGTCGTTCGACGTCCGCAAGATCGCCATCATTGGCGCTGGCCCGGCTGGGCTGTCGGCTGCCAAATACCTCACGGCGCAGGGGTCCTTTGACCAGATTGTCGTCTTTGAGCAGCAGGACCAGGTCGGTGGCATCTGGAACTACACCGGCCTTGCTCCAGGAACTTGCCCGGTTCCCCAGGAGGACCCCTTCTGTCCTCCCAGTGAGCCTATACGCTGGTGCCAAGGCGCCGCGCCCATCTTTACCTCGCCCATGTACGAGGAGCTTCACGCCAATATCCCCCAGTCTGTCATGAGATTCTCCTGCCAGCCCTTCCCCGACGATGCCAGGCTGTTTCCTGAACGGACCATGATCCAGGACTACCTGCTCAAGTACGCCGAGGACGTCAGGCCCCTGATTCGCTTCTGCCAGCGGATCAACCGAGTGACTCTGAAGCCGCAGGAGAATGGTCGAGACAGCTGGGAGGTTGAGGCGCAGTCGACGGTCGACGGCGACCTCACTGTTGCAGACTTTGACGCTGTCGTCGTCGCCAACGGTCACTACACGATCCCTTTCATCCCGGACATGAAGAACCTCGTCGAGTTCAACGAGGCATATCCCGGCGTCATCACCCACTCGAAGCAGTACCGCACTCCCCACCCCTTCAACGACGAAAAGGTCATCGTCGTTGGCAACGGCCCCTCCGGCCTGGACATTGCTCTGCAGATCAACCAGCAGTGTAGGAAGCCAGCCATCTTATCTGTGCGGCATCCTACTGCCCCAGACAGGCTAGCTCATTCAGGCTGCGAAGAGGCGGCTGAGATTGACGAGTTTCTGATCGAGGAGAAGGGGGTCCGCTTCAAGGATGGCCGGGTCGAGAAGGACGTTGACGCCATCGTCTTTTGCACTGGCTTTCTTTATGGCTTCCCATTCCTCCCAGACCTCAACCACAAGCTCGTCACGACGGGGCGAGGCGTTCACGGGCTATACAAGCATGTATTTCACATCCAGCATCCTACTCTCGTCTTCCCTGGCCTCAACATGAAGGCAGCCCCGTGGCCACTCTGCGAGAGTCAAGCAGCGCTCTTCTCGGCGGTGTGGTCCAACAACCTCGACCTGCCGAGTCAAGATGCCATGGAAGCATGGAGCCAGGCGCTAGAGCAGGAGGAGGGGGATGCATTGCATGTGTTTGGTCCCAACGGGGACGGCCACTACATCAATGAGCTGCATGACTGGGTCATGACAGCCCAGCGGCCGGGCAAGGAGCCTCCCCGGTGGGATGATGAGCACATCTGGCAGCGCAGCGTCTTCCTCGAGGCCAAGGCGCGGTTCGAACAGCTGAGATGCACGGCGCAGACACTCGAAGAGATTGGATTTCACTACCAGCCGGGGCCATAGCCGCCGAAAAGAGGAGGGAAACGAAACGGCACGGCTTGCGACGGAGAAACCGAGAGGATGGGATCCGATAGACTATTTCGCCATTTGTTAAGCCCAAGACGTTTTACGTTTTACGATATAAGATCCGCTTCTCCAACCCTCGTCGTGCGCCTTCATTGAAGGGCGCAGACAACAAACAAGATGCATCTGCGAGCAGTGGTTGGCCCATCCCGCTCTATGCCCGATGACCCCCCGGGGGAAAAGAGCCAATTTATGGGGGAGTGCGAATGGTGCAGCGAAGCGATGTTGTGATGGTGGATTAGAATGACGGGAGTTGCTGTGGATTTGTAATGGTTGGCGTGATGCCGCCATCGGGGGATGCGATTTACAAAGAGGATCCCGTTGCCGATACGGTCAAGGCAAGACAGGCCTGCTTCAAGGGGAACTTGTACTTGAAGGGGCCCTCACCTCTCGTGATTTCTCATCATAATCGTATCACGGATCTCAGCTTCAACAGTCGCCAATCTATAGAGAACCCCAACCATGGCTCCCTCTGCAAGCATTGATACCACTGCCGCTGCCGCCGCTGCGGCACAGGCTGCGACCCTCAAGGCCCTGCCTCACCCCAAGGACCTGTCACACCACTATTCGCAGGTCACCAAGAACCGGGTCCAGAGCAGGATCAAGGCTTTTTACAAGTTTATCCAGACTCCTGGTATCAGCAACTTTTCTGGAGGTGAGTGTTTTGCAAGTGTTTCTTCCCCATGCCGCCGGGATCTCGGGGCGGAGCGGGGCCGGTTCGATACCGGAGCTTGGACCGTTACCTCCGACCAAACATTTATGTTCTTGTACTTCTGAAAACTGACATGATGCTTTGATAGGAATGCCCAATGTTAAATACTTTCCATACGACACACTAGAAGCCGACGTAGCAACCCCTGAGCGGTGGCAGCCCTCGCCAAACACTCCCGCCGAAGTCCAGCAGCAACTTGACGAGACATCGTCCAACGGCTATTCTAATGGCAAGAAGAACGGCAAGACCAACGGTTCAAAGAACGGAAACGCTCCCCAGGACCCCGACTATAAGCGAACCACAGCACACATCACTATTCCCAAGGTCCTCCACGAGCCGGACCGCACCAAGAAGATCGACCTCGCCACCGCTCTCCAATATGGCCTCGCCGCTGGCTACCCACCTCTGCTATCCTTCGTCAAGCAGTTCACCCACCAGGTGCTGCACCCCAGCGTCCCTTATCATGGCGGCGCGGACGTGATCCTCAACAACGGCGGTACGGATGGCTTCTCCAAGGTGCTCCAGCTCCTGGTCGACCCCTGGTATGAGGGAGTTCACCCCGTGACTGAGCGGCCAGGCATGCTGTGCGAGACGTTTGTTTTTGGAAACGTGCTTACGCAGTCTCGTCCTCTCGGAGTCCAGGTTGTGCCTGTCGAGCTTGATCGTGAGGGTATGCTGGTAGAGGGACCGGGAGGTCTGAGGGATGTGCTCGAGAACTGGGATCCTCAGAATGGTCGACGGCCACACTTCCTCTATACAGTGACGTGAGTAGTTGAAAGAAGATGACTAGACGAAGACGCAACCACTAACTGTTCACAGTATGGGACACAACCCCACAAGCGGCGTCCTGGGAATCAAGAGGAGAAAGGACATCTACGCCCTCGCCAGCAAATACGACATCATCATCGTTGAAGACGACCCGTACTGGTACCTTCAATTTCCCTCGGCCGCCGTTCACGAGGCCAGACTCAGGGGCCACGAGGCTCCTCGACACATCGAGAAGCACACGCCGGCGAAGACGTCTGGCTACGAGTTTATCGACTCGCTCGTGCCCTCGTATTTGAGCATCGACGTCGACGGCCGTGTCATCCGCCTCGATACCTTTTCCAAGACGGTTGCCCCTGGCTGCCGATTGGGCTATGTTACCGCCCAGCCTGCCATCATTGAGAGGATCACTCGGTAAGTACTTGCAGTTTTCCCGTCAACCTCTAGACACTACTAACACAGATGTCAGAATCACCGAGGCCAGCACCAGCCAACCCTCAGGCTTTGTGCAAGCCCTCATCGCCCAGGTCCTCATCGGCTCGCACTCCTCGGCCCTGCAAGAGTTTAGCGCCCTTCCCGAGTCCCAAAAGGCCAACTTCAAGGGCTGGAAGCTCGACGGCTGGGTGCGCTGGCTGGCCGGCCTCCGTGGCGAGTACGAGCGCCGCATGACACGCATGTGCACCATCCTCGAGGACAATGCCTTCCAGCTGAAGCAGTCGACGCCTGATCGACCAGACTCGGACTGGGACGTCATCACCAAGACGAAGCTCTTCGAGTTTGACTGGCCTCGCGGAGGCATGTTTGTCTGGCTGCGCATCCACTTTGAGCAGCACCCCCTCTTCAACGCCCGCGGCACCGACGTCCCCGTCATCAACGGGACAGAGCTGGCAAAGGCCTTCCTCATCCACAGCACCCAGGCTCCCAACCTGGTGCTGGGCAGCCCCGGCGGCATGTTCAGCGCCACCCCCGAGATCCTGGCCGAGCACGGCTGGAAGTACGTGAGGCTGTGCTTTGCCGCCGAGAGCGACGAGAATGTCGATGCTGGCTCGTTGAGGTTCTCTAAGTCGGTTCAGAACTTCTTTAGGATCACTGATGTTGCTGAGATTGAAAAGTTGATTGCCGAGTTGCAAGGGTAAAAAGGAAAATGGAACAAAATCGTCAAAGTACCTATGCCAAGATACTGAATACGAGACCTACTCAAGATATACAAATGTTGCTCAATGTGTGTATGATGTGCGTTGATGAACGACTGACAACTCCGTGTAAAGAAATAATACTGCGAGATATTGCTGGACTTGTAACCTCACAACCCCAGGGTAGGACAAGGTCATGCTGAATCTCACACATCACATCACATCAATGCTTGAGAAATGACGCAATTCACAACGCTCAATCATTACGAAACATCAAAAGTACGGAACCAATGCCGAGTCTAGGCTGGAATTCATATCAAATCTCTGATTCATTTTTAAGAGCTCAACCTTCCAGAAGCCATTACGCCTCGATATCAAATCATGCCAGACCCGTCACCAATTCTCCCTCCCAGCCTGCTGCACACCCAGCAAGTCGAGAATCTTAGTTCTGCTTCTTCTGAGCCTCCTGGGCGAACACGGAGGCGTAGGGGTTCAGGCGAAGCATGACCTGCTTGTTCTTGAGGGGGTTCTTCTTCTGGACAGCAGCTCGTCGGGTGACGGCCTCGCCCTTGGGAGCGTTGAGGGAGCTCTGGATTTCGGAGCTGTTGATCAGGCGGGTGAGGTCGGCCTGGGAGACAACGTTGGAGGGGAGGAGGAAGTCCCGCTTGTGGGCAGAGGCCTCGGTGGTGGAGCCGTAGATCTGGTCGAGGGCCTTGAAGGCGGCAGAGGTCCAGACGATGAATCGGCCGAGGTGACCACCAGGGGCGAGCTGGAGGAGGTTGAGGGCGGTGACGGGGGAGGTCTCGACACCAGGGATGTTGCGGAAAGCGGTGACGAGCTCCTTGCCGTCGGTCTCGACATCGTAGATGACGAGAGGGCCACGTCGCTGGCGGTGGCGGCGGCCACGGAGCTTGCCCTTGCCAGCTCGGAGCTTCTTGGACTTCTTGACCTTCTCGACATCGGCACCAGCGCCGACAGCCTTCAGGAGGCTGAGAGCGGCAGCGGTCTTGGCAACAGCGGCACTCTCGAAGAGAGCAGAGTCGACAACCAGGGGAACCTCAGGGACGGAGCTGACCTGGTGGCCACGGGCCTGGAGCAGGGGAACGGCAGCAGAGGCAGCCAGGGCGGAGCAGACAGCATATCGCCTGGTTTCGAGGTTAGTTTTCGCTCTGTAGACCATTTCTTTACCGGGAAAAAACTCACTTCTGGCCCTGGTTGACCTTGATGTGCCACTTTCGCCAGATCTTGGTAGGGGCGAACATGCGACCGGAACGGCACATGTTACCGAAGGCGGCCTGACCAGCACGGTGGGTACCACCACCAGAGACACGGGGGATACGGGCGACGGCACGACCTGTGGAAGATTCTGTTAGCAGCTGTTTCCCTCGTTGTTGTGGTGGTTTCCTGAAGCATCTCCTCCTCTTCCCGTGGATGCTATCCATGCCCGGTCGCCCACAAAAATTCCCCTCCAATTCCTCCAGATAAAAAAAAAAAAGTTCTTCACATACCAGTTCCCCAGGACTCAGCAGAGGTCTGGTGACCAGCCTTCTCGCTCACAGCATAGGGCTGTCGCTTGTTCTTGGCGATACCGGTGTGAACCTGCTGGACAATGTCCGGTCGGATCGGGCTGGTGAAGACGGCGGGAATGGCGTGGGTAGCTCCAGTGGGAGCACCATCTTTGCCGATGATGGAGACGGTAGGTCGCGAAGCCATTGTGAAGGTTGGGACTTGGACCTGACGAGGGTAATTGAGTCAGTTGAGGTCTGGAAGGGAAGGGTTGGTGTTCAAGTCTCACCTTGTTCGTCGTGCGGCGTCGAAATTGGTGATGGAGTGGGAGGTTGCAATTCGGGCGCGATAAATTTCACATCGATTTTTTGGTGGGCGCCAGGCGGGACCCTAAGCCCCACCAACGACTCCGCCCTAGCGAGTGGCACGTGACTGCGGAGCTCCCCTGCTCTTCAGGCTGCACTAACAAGAACACCACGGCCTATCTCTACCAGAGAACGTGAAATAGGCAAAATGCTCTGTCTGGTCTGTATCGGCCTCTCATACAACTTCGAGGGAATCAGAATTTCACTTATTTTTTCGTATTTCCATAGTGACCGCGAAACGTCTTCATCTCAGCATACGTACGTACATGCATGTCATCATTATGCCTAGTCTAGGTATTTTCAAGATGCAGATAGCCACCTCGTCCCAAACCGTCCCCCCGTAACCCATCACTCCCATCTCTTCCACTCCTGAATCAACTTGTCCACCTGCTCATCCACCCACTCCTCATCGTTTCCTGACCTGTCCAATTTGGCCAGCTTGTCGTGGATCCTGGCCTCAATGTCCATCCGCTCAAGCACCTTATTTTCTAGATACTTGGGATCATTCCAACGACAAGCCTTTTGGAAGATCTCCCTCATTCTGTGAGAGTAGAGTTGGCATGTTGCCACCGGTAACCGATGGGGGCTCATATAGAAGTTGCGAGCAATCACGTTGTCGTCGTTGATTAATGGACGGACGACCTCATCAAAACACTCGCCACAGACAGAGAACTGACGGAGGAACTGCATGGTATGCCAGTACCCATTGTGGATGGGTGTGTCCTCCTGGCATTCACTAACGGCAGCCATTCTTTTCATCTCTTGAGCAAGACTCTTGACATCTGGCTCCTCATGTTCCAGGCGGGCTTGATCCGAGGTGGTCTCCATGGCGTCGAAATACATGACGAACCGTTTCCGCTTCGGCTTGAATCGCATTGCGCAAAGGCCCCTTGTCGGCTCTGAGCGGGAATCAAGGGGAATAAAGATCCCAGTAAGGTTAGGAAGCAGAGCCTGTATGATCCTGGCGCACTGAGGGCAAACAGTGAAATCGTAGACAAGCTGTCGCGTGTACGGATTGTAAAGCGTCAGCCAATTGCGAGTAGTTGTCCGATCACCAGGGCATGGAATGCTTTTAGTATCAGAGATGACGCTGGCAACATCATGGAACAACCGCAAGTCTGGCAAATTGTTCTTCAGAGTGAGGAGCCAGGCTATGCGGTACCAAGGACCAACGCCAAAGTCGCAGGCGATAGGCCTGTCTGTCGGGCGAAGCATGGGCTGGAAGGAGTTTCGGTACTCGGTTTTCAAAAAGACGGCGCCGTAACAGTCTGGGCAGATATTGAAGTCCGTCCGTGGCAGCGTGAGCCAGTCCACCATGCCTGCTACAGGATGTTTGCGTCGGCACTCCGGGAACGTGGTGGCACCGGTCGCTTCTGTATGCTCCGAGTGTCGCCGAACGGCACCAACGGGCTTCTCCAGGTAAACACCGTCTCGATTAGGATCGAAAGCCGGCGGTTGCCATGGCTGCGACGAGAGAGGAGGACGTGCACTTGACGGTATAGCTGATGCAGGTCTCATCTCGAGGGGTGTTTCGGGGCCACCGATAGGGACAGGTATCGGTATGTCAGGCATAGAGACGATCGAGTCTACCTCGTAGCGGGATCGTGGCCTGCTGAATCGTTCAATGCTTCCCCGGGGATCAAGAGGATCAAATAGGGGGTCGTCGTCCACGGGATAGGGGAGCTCGTTCTTGGGCCTCTCAGGGAGAGCATGCTCGCCTCTGACGATCGGCTCTCGTGGGATGGGATCCCTGGTTATTGGGTCCCTAGTGATAGGATCCCTAGTGATAGGATCCCTAGTGATAGGATCCCTAGTGATAGGATCTCTAGTGATAGGATCTCTGGCAACCAAGTCTCTGGAGATAGGGTCTCTTGTGATCGAATCTCTCGCGGCTGAGTCTCCGACAGTTGGGAAAGTTGCTGCAGCCCGCGGGTTCAGGGGCAAGTCGTCTGAAGGGGCAGAGCTGGAGCCAGTGGGAATTGGAATCGGTATGGGCACCATAGGTAATCGGGGTCCGGACCTGGGACCAGTAGGGGCGTCGACTTTTTCGAGTTTGGACTGTGAATCGCGTTCGTCCTGAAGTATGACAGACTTTTTCCGCCGTGCGTGGAGTTCTCGTGGTCCCTTGGGGTGTTCATCACCAGAGCGGTTGTCATCCCCACGGTCATCGCGACTATCGCGGTTGTCACGGCCGTCACGACGGTCGTCGCGACGCTCATCACGGCGGTCATCCCTACGCTCGTCTCGGCGCTCGTCTCGCCGGTCATCTCGGCGAGTTGTTGTCTCTCGAGCGGGGTATGTCGAAGCTCGGCTAAGGTCTTCTCGGTCTACCCGCCCATATGATGGCGACCTCTCCTTTTTGATGGTCTTGGGTGGCACGTATTCGCTGCGGTATGGAGTTTCACCAATCCTTTCTCTCGAAAGCGGGCGAGTTGGCTTCTCGGGCTCAATGTTTGAGCGCTTGGAGGTGGATGCAGTTGAAGAGGTGCGGGTATGAGTTCCGTCATATCGTCGGTCATCTGGCAGATTGGTAGAATAAGTTGGTCGAGTTGGCGATCTGCGACTGGCACTCTGAGGCTGCGTATAACTATGATAGGCCTTCTCACGGCCGCCTGCGCTATGCTTGATGACTTCAGGTGGAAGTGGTGGGTCGATGGGAATCTTTGGTGGTCGCACAGGAGGTTGGTCTGGTCGGCTGCTTGCTGCAGCAGATGGGCGACTACGGTACTTTTCGGGCAGCTGGTCGTCCCTAAAGTCAGTTTCAAGTCGGGGCAAGTCTTGCCGACTTCGGCGCTTCTCCAATGGAGGCCTGCTGCGATCTCTGCTTGTTGGCGCGCCGGTGTTGAGGTTGGTGTCGTATCGTCGGTTTGATCTCGTGTCCGTATGAGCATCGTTGGGCGGTTTTTCGTTTCGCTCAACCCGCTCATTTCGTTCAGGTCGCTCGTTTCGCTCAATCCGTTCTGTTCGTTCACCCCGCTCAGACCTCTCAGCTCGTGCAGGCCTCTCGACTCGTTCTGGACGTTCAGCTCGGTCGGATCGCTCAACTCGCTCTGGTCTTTCGGCTCGTTCAGATCTCCCAACCCGTTCAGGTCTTTCAATGCGCTCTGATCTCTCTGGTCGGTCTGGTCTCTCAACACGCGCTGGTTTCTCAACACGCTCTTGTCGTGGTTGCACTGGCACCGTCTTCCGCTCTGTCTCTCCGCCTTCGGACCCACTCGACGAGCCTGTCAAGATGACGAAACGACGCTCTGGATTGTATTCATGAACATCCATGATCAATGGAGCCTGGTCGATTTCTCCCCGGGACGGAGGTTCGTCCTCTGGGTTCTTGACATAGTAGGACCCATGTTCTCTCTTGAGTGAGGCTTCCTCATCTTCAACAAAAGGTGGCGGCGGGCGGACCCTTGGCGCACGCGACGACGAGGGAGAGGAATATGGTCGTGAGGATTGTTGGTAGGACGCCTGATAGGACGACTGGTATGACGACGTAGGTTTGGAGTAAGAGTTGGGTTCGAACTGCGAGGATGATTGCCTGCAAAGACATGTGAGCGGGGAATTTGATTGTCTGGCGGGGAGGGCATACGGCTTTGGGCTCTTGGCCCGGGATGTTGTAAAGTACCCCGTCTGGAGGAGGTTCTGAATGTCAAAGGACTCGACCATGGTGCGTGTCTATTCGTTATTCGTGTGAACGGCAAGAAATCATTATAGTCTATCCAAAAAGAGAGGACAGGAAATGCGCCGGTAGGAATGAAAATGTGGAAAGAGGGCAACTCGAGTTCGGGCTGGTTGCTGGTGTTTTGTTTGTTCTGATCGGGCTGTTGTCTCGGTGTCGCACAGGCCGTGCTGGCGCCCTCCAGGCGACGCTCGATGATAGGAAGCAGCAGAGCAGTCGCAAAACCCTACACTGCACTTCACACGACTCGGAGGCCCCTTCAACTAGGTTGGAAGGAGGTTTTACGGAACAAAAAGCCCAATAAGGAGGAGGCGGAACAAAGAGACGATCTGTTTGGTTTACGACGTCAGAAAGGTGAGCGAGAGCAAGCCCGAGACGTCTTGGGGCGCAGCTGGGCCCAACCTGCCTACTTGCTTGAGGGATGACATAGCACAACGGCGAGGTACCTGATCCTACGCCCGGCGACTAGCCCGAGCACATGTACCTCGGAGTCGCTGGGCATCCACCCCTCCTCGTTCTTGGCCCTTTGAAGCCCGCCAATCGCCCCGCCAGGTTGCCCCTCCTACGTCCTGCTTTGCACGGCTGGTCCATGCCGATGGCTTTCACGGGAACAAACTAAGAAAAAATGTACCGATATTGGCGCCTGCGTCATGTGTTTGTGTGATGCTGCTCTGGGGAACACCCTGCTCGGTGAACCTCCAGAGCCTCTAGTGCAGCAATGCGCCGTCGCACAGAGTTTTACAGCAGTTACAGAGTACCACAGCAGCAATCATGTTCGGCCTGCAAGGCCTTGAACTCCATTCCAGCGCTCATATTGCATGGCCGGGTACACAATCAGGTTCGGGGTTTGTACCCGCTGGGCGGGAGTGAGTGATTGTGTGGCATAACAGTCGTCACCGCTTCAACGGCCGTCCATCGATCTAAGCGGGTGCTGGTCAACACGCCATAATTCCGCCAACAGGTTTTGAATCTTAGCAGCGCATATACGGTGAGCTGACTTAGCAATTCGATGATATTCCTAGGCGATCCTAGGTCATGAAATGCGACGGAACCGACAGAGATCTGCCCAGCGGTCAAGGATATTCACTTGTGGTGTGGGTCCCATCCTCGCGAGTTGAGAAATAAAAGAGTACTTATAAGTACTATCTACGGTGCTGCTACTTTACAATGCAACAATTCACACAAACAGTACGAACTTGATAGAAATAGATACTATAACAGGATGCAGTACCTTGCAATATGCTAGGGTATTTCCCATTTTTTAAGTTATATTTTGAGTATTAAACTGATACCCACGGTAGAGAGAGGTATGTACGGGTGTCTCTTTTTCTTGACTCAAGCGCCATCATGAGGCCCTGCAAGCCATCTTCATGATGGTCCCACAGGGGACGATCCACAATCGGGCAGGACGGGGCAGCTTCTGGAGGCTTCTTTGGAATGTGCATGTGTATCTGCGAGGTTGTTGAAGCTATTTTATTCCCCAGGAGAATTCCGAAGGAGCCTGCCGTAACTAGGTTGTCCCCCTCCCATCATGAAGATTATCAACATTGGCTTCGATAACATGATTCCATTTATAAGGGAAAGCTATGCATGCCTAGAAAAAGGCCGGATCGCATCCCAGGGCTCAAGACAGTGCCAGGACATTATCAGCCATATTTCTACTCAATTCTGTGACACGGTCAGAACGAGTACTATGCAGATCAAGGGCATGTCGGTACATATCGGCGGTACCGGGCGTCATATGTGACCACGAGGTCCAAGGCAACTTGAGACACTGAGCGCCATGATATGGTACTTGGCAAGTCACAAGGGTCCAAGCAGGTTGACAGCAAGTTTTAAACATATTCGCAAGGGCTAGATAGGTGACTATAGACCTAGGTAGTATTTATGGCCTTCTCTCATTATGCTATGATCATGGGAAGCTATAACTTGTCTCATCTTCAGTACCCAAGCATCACTCGAGAGATCTCTCAGAGATCCCTCAGAGATTCATCAAGAGCAGCATTCTGACAAAAACGGTGAAAGTCTTGCTAGTCATTGGTCGGTCTGGCATGTCGTACAGCAGATACAAACAACCAGGCTCCTCACTTTTCAACAATACAGCTCTTGGCGTCACAGGCACAAGACATTGGTGGCCTCATTCAGCTCCCTAAAAATAACGAGACTTGGTATCCAAGCTGATCTGATACAGTGTACAAGCCAGGCGTTCCACCAGCACGTAAAGGATAATTAGTGGTATATTCCCTCACATTGCTCCATCCAGTCTTGACCCATGAGTAACGTCGTTTCGTACAGTGCCCAAGAATGAAGAGTCCCAGCAAGTTCCATTCTAGTCCTCAAGGAGGTCTGCAATGTCCTTGTCCTCCTCCTCCTCCAGTCTCCGTTGCTCCTCAGCCTCAAGCAGGTTCTTGATCATGGTCCTCTGCCTCACCCTGGCCTTCTGACCCCAGTCGGCACCCGTGCCATCACCCTCCTCGTCAATCTCCTGCTCCTCCTCAACCAGGCCCCGCAGCTCATTGGGCGAGATCTGAGCCTTGCGCCTTTCCCTCTCGTCGTCCTCCTCCATCTTCTTGACGGCGCCCTTGGTGACAAACTTCATAATGTAGGGGCGGAGGAGCATATAGCCGCCGACAACGACCACGAGGCGGATCCAGGACTGCATCGTCATGTTGTTGAAGGTGTTTGAGAGATTGTTGGAGGCGTTGGCTCCATACTGAAGGAATTGGGCGGCGTATTTGCCGAGAGCGTTGAGCTCAATCTCGTCTTGAGCAGGCTGCTCTTGCTGCTGGGCCAGGGGATCCATCGTGAAGGGTGTGTTGAAAATGAGGTCGTAAGTTGTAGATGTTGATGTGTCTTTTGAGATTTATCCCGCCTTTAAGCTCCCAGACGTGCCTCTGGTGAAGGAAGATTGTTTTGATGTCGAGCTTAACCTTGATAATGCCGAGAGGTTGAAGCTACCGTGTCGACAGGACAGCTCAGATGCGTGAAAATTGAGACTTTGAGTATAATAAAAAGACAAGGAAAGCGTCGGAGCTTCACCTGCGATCAAGGAAATGAGGGATTAAGTGAGATTCGCGGTGTTTAGGTGATGGTTGAGCTGAGATGAAGTGTTGGAGCATCAGGGTTTTATATCGCGCGCGAGTCGGGAGGTTTCTTTTTGGCTGGATTTCTCCGATGGAGCCGGCACCCACTGGCCACATCGACTTGTTCTGGAACGGGGTGGCCAATTTGCCAACAATAAACACCGCAATTCAAGCGCTTTGTCCCTGGCTGATTACTCTTGAGTTATTTTAAGTGGAATTGACATGGTTGCTGGACCGAGGCAGTCTTATTAGATGATGTTGATCGTCGCGACAGCGTGTAAAGTGAAAGTATCAAGTTCCACCCATACATTAGCAACAATGAGCGTTTCTTGCAGGACATCAATGCCAACACTGCAGAGTTATATCATGAATATTTACCTCGAGCAAGTAAAGGCATTTGCGCCTCACTTTCCACCATTTCCAACATGCTCCAAACTCATAAATACCTCTTTTACACGGGCATTGCAGCTGGTCAAGATCCAATTCCAGATGCGCTCCACGTGACTTGATTAGTAGCACTCGCCTCTCACTGGATGCCTTGATCCCTGGGCCAGCGGCTGGTCGGCTCCACCAAAAGAGACTCTCGAGCGGGCAAGAGCGACCAGAGCTGTCGAGAAATTTTCGAAGCCTCATACCCGATTATCTCCTCCTCAGTAGCACCACGGCGTGTTCTGGATCCCCTCATCTCCCCTCCTTCTCCTCCCCTCTCTCCTCCATCTCCTTCTCTTCCTTTCGCAATTGGTCTTTATTATACCCATAGCCGTCACAATGTCGACCGCCTTCCGATCTCTTGCGCCTTTCCTGCGCACCGCCCGCCACGGCCTCAAGGCGGCTCCCATCAACCCCCTCCAGTCCGCCCTCAAGAAGCAGAACGTCTCGGGCGTCCTCAACCTCTACCGCACATACGCCGTCTTTGAGCGATCAAAGCCCCATGTGAACATTGGTACCATTGGTCACGTCGATCACGGCAAGGTACGAATCTACTTGCAGCGCACCACCGCATCAATTGGTTGCGAAAAAAAAACCTCGGCTGACCTGATAATTCACAGACCACCCTCTCCGCTGCCATCACCAAGCGACAGGCCGAGAAGGGCCTCGCCAACTTCCTCGAGTATGGTGCCATTGACAAGGCTCCCGAGGAGCGAAAGCGTGGTATCACCATCTCCACTGCTCACATCGAGTACTCGACCGATAACCGCCACTACTCCCACGTCGACTGCCCTGGTCACGCCGATTACATCAAGAACATGATTACTGGTGCTGCCAACATGGACGGTGCCATCATCGTCGTTGCTGCCTCTGACGGTCAGATGCCCCAGACCCGTGAGCACTTGCTGCTCGCCCGTCAGGTCGGTGTCCAGAAGATTGTCGTCTTCGTCAACAAGGTCGATGCCATTGACGACCCTGAGATGCTTGAGCTCGTCGAGATGGAGATGCGTGAGCTCCTCAACACATACGGCTTCGAGGGAGACGAGACCCCTGTCATCATGGGCTCTGCTCTCATGTCCCTCCAGAACCAGCGCCCCGAGATCGGTAGCCAGAAGATTGATGAGCTCCTTGCCGCCGTCGACGAGTGGATCCCCACCCCCGAGCGTGACCTTGACAAGCCCTTCCTCATGTCCGTTGAGGATGTCTTCTCCATTGCTGGCCGTGGTACCGTCGTCTCTGGCCGTGTCGAGCGTGGTGTCTTGAAGCGCGACCAGGAGATTGAGCTCGTCGGCAAGGGTAACGAGATCATCAAGACTAAGGTCACCGACATTGAGACCTTCAAGAAGTCTTGCGAGCAGTCCCAGGCCGGTGACAACTCTGGTCTCCTCATCCGAGGTGTCCGCCGTGAGGATGTCCGCCGTGGTATGGTCGTCTGCGCCCCCGGTACCGTCAAGTCCCACACTCAGTTCCTTTCTTCCCTCTACGTCCTCACCAAGGAGGAGGGTGGCCGACACACTGGCTTCCAGGAGCACTACCGACCCCAGCTCTACCTCCGAACTGCCGATGAGTCCATCGACCTGACCTTCCCCGAGGGTACCGAGGACGCCAGCAGCAAGATGGTCATGCCCGGTGACAACACCGAGATGGTCGTCACCATGGGCCACCCCAACGCCATCGAGGTCGGTCAGCGATTCAACATCCGTGAGGGTGGCCGAACGGTCGCTACCGGTCTCTGCACCCGTATCCTCAAGTAAGGGAGGGGTGATGTTATAGACAGGAGAGGAAAATTTTTGGGGTAGTGTACGAATTATGGCGCTCATGTGAAACCGGGCATTGTCTCCCACTTTGAGTCCAGTTTGGCTCTTGTATATCTAGGTACGGCCGGGGGGGCTCAAAGATCTCCGCTCTGCTTCCTCCCGTTGTCTTGACGATTGTAATGTAGACAAAATTGGGGAGGCAGTAATAAGACATGTAAAACTAGCACTCGAATTTTTGCGTTGAAGTGATGGTTTTGTGAGATTTCGATCATGTTTCTCAAACCCGTTGTTTCGTGAATGAACCGTTCCGACTCGGCGTCTCAAGCCAATGGGCACAGGGAGTTTTAATCGATTTCATGTGTATTGATTCTCATCTTCACAATGAACCAACAGGCTTCATAACCATAATCCAGTCATGTTTGACAGACGAGGATAGTCCGGACACACAGACATGTGAGGTCCAATGCAATGGTATTCGTCTATCCTCGGAGGATGTTCGTCAGACGCACGATCTTCCTAAGGGACCCAAGCAAGCCATAAAACTCCTGTTCCAAGCGGCCGCCCTCCGAGTGCTTTTTTGTGCGCAAGGCCTTGACTTTCTGCCGAGAGTTCCCCCCATCCACTACTTGCTCTCTCCCAACAAACCCCCTTTAACCGAGAAAACTTGGTGTCATGATGATCGTTTATCGGTACTGTAAGAGACGATCGGTCAGTCCCCATTTGTGGCTTTTATTGTCGGGGCCCCTTTGGGTAGGGGGATATCGTGTTCGCTCGAAACTCACCTTGTTGAAGCCAATGTCCTTGGCCTTCTCACGGAAGCACTGACGGCACAGGTTGAGGTCGTACTTGCGGATGAGACCGGCCTTGTGCTTGCAGACGCGGCTACAGAGCGAGAGAATGTCAGCATATTTTTTTCGTTCGAGGCGGGCATTGTCATCGAGGTTTCCCCTCGTCGGCTTGGGGATTTCGCGTCCGGGGAGGAAGGAGATGAATCGTACCAGCTGCGAGAGCCCTTGCCGTAGCTTCGGGGGCGCGAGTTCCAGACGCTTTCGTGAGACATGGTTGCGGTGCTTGGGGGGGGATGACCGAAAGCTGGAGTTTGCGGGATGGTTGAATTCGCGAGGGTTGAAATTCGGCGGGAAATTTTGTGTGAATTCAACGAGACGTACCGCGCACCGATTGGAGGGCTCCGCAGCCCCAGCCCAGACGAGGGCGTGAGTGTGGGTCGTGGTTGCACGTGATCCGAGCTCTGTCTTATGTCACATGATCCTTCAAGGTGACGACAGCAGCGCTAGCGGCGGGAGCTCACCCTGCCTTAGCTCGTCCCGCTTACCTCACCGGTCCGTTCACCTACAAGGGCCATTCCGTTGCAAGCTGGCATCTCGAGTGGATTTCCAAGCAACCATCGAGCAACAAAGCACATCTTTTGATTGTGTTTGATCGGCTCTATTATTCTTCATCCAATTACTCCATCTCCTTCGTAAAAGTCGACTTCCTCGAGACCTATCATCCACAATGGTCTTGATCAAGAGCTTCGTGCTCTCGGCCCTCGCCGCTACGGTGGCAGCCAAGTCGGCCGTTATCGAGCTCCTCCCCTCCAACTTCGACAAGGTCGTCCTCAAGTCCGGTAAGCCCACGCTCATCGAGTTCTTTGCGCCGTGGTGCGGCCACTGCAAGAAGCTCGCCCCCGTCTGGGAGGAGCTCGCCTTTGCCTACGAGCACACCGACAAGGTCCAGATCGCCAAGGTCGACGCCGACGCCCAGCGCGAGCTCGGACAGCGATTCGGCATCCAGGGCTTCCCGACCCTCAAGTTCTTTGACGGAAAGAGCGACAAGCCCCAGGAGTACAAGTCTGGCCGCGACCTCGAGAGCCTTACCGAGTTTATTGTTGAGAAGACTGGCGTCAAGCCCAAGAAGAAGCTTGAGCTGCCCAGCGAGGTTGCCATCTTGAACGATGGTTCGTTCGCCGAGGCCATTGGTGGAGATAAGAACGTCCTGGTCGCCTTTACCGCTCCTTGGTGTGGCCGTAAGTATTCCCTCAGCTGAATTGTTGACGAACTCGGCTCATTCTCGTTTCTCTAGACTGCAAGAACCTTGCTCCCACCTGGGAGGATGTTGCGGCCGACTTCGTCAACGACAAGAATGTTCTGATTGCCAAGGTTGACGCCGAGGCTCCCAACAGCAAAGCCGTCTCCGAGCAGCAGGGCGTCAAGTCCTACCCCACCATCAAGTGGTTCCCTGCCGGCAGCAAGGAGGCGGTCGCCTACGAGGCCGGTCGCAGCGAGGAGGCCATCCTTGCCTGGGTCAACAAGCACGCTGGAACTCACCGTGTTGCCGGCGGTGGCCTGAATGCCATTGCTGGTACTGTTGAGTCTCTTGACACTCTTGTCGCCAAGATTGCTGGTGGCGCCGCTCTTGCTGAGGTTGCCGCCGAGGTCAAGAAGGAGGTCGAGGGCCTTACGGATGCTATTCAGCAGAAGTACGCCGAGTACTACGTCCGTGTGTTTGATAAGCTTAGCCAGAACAACGACTGGGCGTCCAAGGAGCTCACCCGACTGGATGGCATCTTGTCCAAGGGCGGGCTGGCCCCGACCAAGCGAGACCAGATCCAGCAGAAGACCAACGTCCTCCGCAAGTTCCTCGAGAAGGCCGAGGAGAAGGTTGAGGAGAAGGTCGAGGAGGTCAAGGATGAGCTATAAAGGATTAAGAATGTGAACAAAAGGCAAGAGAAAGCAAGTACAAAATCATCAAGGTTTATATAGTAGAGTCTTTGGTTACTTGATGGCATGACTGAAATAACATAACAGCGAGGCAGCTTCGTTCTATGCGTGAAGACCAACCACCTTTCGTGAAGGACAACCCAAACGCCCCGCAATTGAACAGTAAACGGCAGGGTACATTTGCTCTTTACGACTTTGACGAGCCTCCGTCCTTGGATTTGCTTTCTTGGAGGGCTGCCTCGAGATTATCAAGCCTCCGAGACATCTCATCCACTTTGCGAGGTCAGCGTGGGGCAGGGTGCATGACTGTGGACAGAAGACTTACTCTTGGCAAAGATCTCTGAGGACACACCAGCAAACTTGTTGGACAGTGAGTTGAGGAGCTCCTCGACGGCAGCTGTGACATCGGTACGAGCATCATCCGAAGACTACAGGAGGAAGGATGGTCAGTGGCGCCGTTGAGACTTGGGCCATGGGGGCACTCTGCGGCGGGCGCCTTCTTTGATGCAGCTGGTCGTGTGTAACACGGCATGCGTCAAAGCTGCCGAATGGTGGGCGAGCAGAGTTGAGAGGACAATAGCACATACGTTCTCAGGCTTGAGGCCTGCAGGGGTCTCCGGGTTGGGGTCGTTGCTAGCCATGATGCTCTGCTCCGGTTGCGATGAGAGTATGGCACGAGGGTGGTCTATTCACAATTGCCTGCCGTCTCCAGGAGCGACCACGGGGGAAAGGAGAGAATAGGAGGGAAAAGACTGGGTTGTTTGCGTTGCAAGTGTGCGTCCCTTTCCCCCCTTGGGTTGTAGGTAGTCGTGGGATTGTTTGCTCAGTGGCTGTTGATAGAAATGGTCCGTATTCGTACTGTGTCCTCTGTATTGAATGCGCCGGTGTGAATGGCCCCGGCGGATGCGGCGTTTCTCGGCTTCCGCCAGTGGAGGGAGGTCGGGGGGCAGGAGCATTGCAGGCAGGCCCACATTCCGTAATGATACGTACCACTCTCACAAATGCCCGGTCATCTACAAGCCTATTGCGAAGGCAGTTTACTCACACACTCATATCATTGACATCCATCTTGGAACACGCGCCATCGTATCAACCACCAACAAACACTTAACTGATTCTCTTGGGGGGCCGCTCAGCAATTACCATCGCCCTCAGCAGACCTAGCATGTTGCAGCGGTAGTCGCGTGCCGCCGCGGGTCATCATGCCGCAAGCGCAGCATCCGATCGCCACGATCGCCTTTATCATATTTATTATCTGGCTCGTTTTTCCTGAGGGCGACTACTCGAGCCAGTCTCTTACACTGTCCGACCTGGCCGCGGAGAGACTGGGGCGCTTCCACTATGCGCTCGACGTGTTGAACGCCTCGCGCTGGGGGGACTTTACCCCTGCTCCAAAGAAAGGATCCAAGAACAAACCCTCCTACTTGAATCTTACGGGGTTTCGCGAGGAGGACAAGTTTGCTTGGAAAGACTTGAATCGATTCCGTGAGAGGAGCTTGGAGTTCAGTCGACATGCCATACCGCCGGTCGGGGGCAAGAATCTTTGGGATGCTGGAGAGGGGGATGCAGTTTGGATGAATGCGTCAGGGACAGTCCACGGTGAGTGGGTGAGGCGCAAAGGTTCTACGACTAGAGGATATGACAGCTATAACCTCACCAAAGTCGCTCCCGGGATGGATTGGATAGGAGACGAGGTCCCTTGGGCGCGCAACATTACTGGCACCTCTGGACGAATGATGCTACGACTCGAAGGGAACAAGACGGTCAATGAGTACGAGCAACTGCCAGCCCAAACCAACACACCTGTCGCCGGTGGCCTCATCCGGAGTGTCAAGGGCACAACGACTATCGAGGATATGTCGGGCTCGGGCCATGACTGGGAAATGAAGCTATGGGGTGTTCATTGGCCACGTCAGGGTGTCATCCTGATGACAACCACAAGCGAAAAGTTTGAGGGTATCTTCGGTCTACCACACCTGGCACCAAGTGAAGACTTCTTTCAGTCCAGTCAGAGACTGCTCAACCAGTCGATCGCCCGAACTATTGCGAGGAAGGAAGAAAATATCTATGTCGACCAGACTGTTCCGTGGACATCGGATCTTGAGAATCCCATGTATACCACTAACCCGTCGCCGCATTGCGAGTACATCATGTACGCCCAGGTCTATCCACCCAGTCGACAACACTTCAACCTGGACTCGAGCGAGCCAACCAGAGACGCTATGGAGTCAATCATTGGCGCAATTGAATCAGAGCTACAGTCACCGGTGGGCGCGCCGATTCCCAAGATTCCCAAGCTCCAGATATCCGCCGTCATCTACTCTCCGGACTGCGGATTCTTCCTCGAGACGAAAGGACCCCCTGACTTTAGTCCCAGCGAGGCTCAACATCTGACCGGCATGAAGATGGAGGTGCAGATTTACCAGGTCAAGACGTGGATCCTCGTCTACGCTGTCATCGTATTTGCCCAAGTCAATCTACTCAAGAACCAGATGCGCGAATCGTGTACACCCTCAACTATGGGTCGCGTCAGCTTCTGGACCATTGCCACGATGATCATGGTTGACGGCATGACCTTTACTGCCGCTGCCACATGGGTTTCATCAGCTGCTGCCACATTCTTGCCCACATTGGCGCTCCTGTTTGCCGCGTTCCTGTCCATGACCATCGGGGGCAGCTTCTTGGCCAAGATCCACGAAGTTCAGCTCCCCGAGGCCCGTCCGCGTCGTGACCGGGACCAGACGTCAAGCACCTCCACCAGCAGCCCCGATAGCACGCCGGCCTCGGCCACCCCGAATCCCACCAGCACCGGCTCACTCCTCCCAGCCCCCGTAACAGCAAGGCAGCCGACGATACGTCCGCCGCCGCCTCAGCCCGTCATTGTCCCATCCGATCAGGATGTTGACGCCGAGATTGCCGCCTCCGCAACTCCGGTTCCCGGGGCTACAACCGCCGAACGCACATCCCCTCCTCCCCAATCATTCCAGAGCATCATCAGCCGCCTTATACTCACCTCCTTGTGTATCATCTTCTTGGCTATCTCCTCCTCAACTTGGTATCCCAGCCTCCGCTCCCTCTTCCTCAACCTCTGCATCTTCGTGTACTTTTCACTCTGGATCCCCCAGATCTACCGCAATACCCGCCGCAACTGCCGCCGCGCCCTCACATGGTCCTTCGTCCTCGGCCAGTCCGTCATCCGTCTCCTCCCTGTCGCCTACTTCTGGGCCAAGGAGGACAACTTTCTCTATGCCCGACCCGACCGCCATGCCTTCCTCGTCTTTTGCGCATGGATCTGGATCCAGCTCATCATCCTCGCTGCCCAGGACGTCATCGGTCCACGCTTTGGCGTTCCAGCCGGGTGGGCCCCTGATGCCTGGGACTACCACCCCTTACTCCGCGAGGACGGGCTCGAGGCTGGCGGCTTGCCCATCGGCCTTGTCGCCGACGATACCCCGGGTATCGAGCGGGCTCGCTCCGGCGACGACAGCGGTAAGAAGCGGAGCTCTACCCGGAGCATCGACTGTGCCATCTGCCGTGAGGTCCTCGAGGTCCCTGTGCTCACGGCCGAGGACGAGGACACAGGAGTGGCGGGCGTTTTTGCACGCCGCTTATATATGGTTACGCCCTGCAGGCACATTTTCCATAGCGCATGTCTTGAGGGTTGGATGAGGTTCCGGCTTCAGTGCCCCATATGCCGAGAGGAGCTACCGCCACTATGATCACAGATGAATGATTACTTGTATAGAATCGCTTGGATTAACATGGACATGGCGTTGGTGGATATAATCTGTATTGGGCACAATAAATCAAATGTCTTTCTTGAGTGTCTGTCTATTTGACATTGTCTTTATACAGCGCGTGAACGCATCAACTTTTTTACATGATGCTTCGATATGTACAGAGTGCCCATACCCCACAGACCAGTCATGTCCAGGTGGGTTGTGTGAGGGATCTAATAATCTTATATATAATCAATCGGCCTTTTTATACCAAACGCTCACCAAGTGAGCCGAGTCTGTCGGAACTTTGGATCAGGCAACCCAGGCTGGAGACCGCGAGTGCCGACTTGCAACTCTGCAACTCGAGCACGCAAGTCAAAGTCGACCGAGCGTATCATTACACGCTTCTCTTCCGGGATTATTCGTGGGACAGGTCTCGCGCTGCCATCGCTAGGGAAGGACTCTACCCCCATCGCAAGTGAATCTGATTCCTCAAGGTTCATGACCCAGGTACTGATGTGTGCCACCATCTCGCTGTCCCACATGCCCTCGCGACGGGCGCTACTGCGCAGGAGTTGAATAGCTTGTCGTCGAGTCCCAGGGTCACGACACTTAGTTGCCACGACGAAAAGGGGGGCGACGATGCCCAGATCAGCGGCGAACCGGGGCTTGATGTGGGGAGCTGAGAATCCTCCACTCGAGAAGAAGTCTTGACTCTGCCAATGCTGATGCTGTTGGTGTTGACACTGTTCAGGGCTGGGGCAGTCTCGCAGGGCGGCACGTCGCTCCTCGTCACTAATTATCTCGAAACCCAACTCGACCATGGTCCGAAACTGAGGTAGGAAAGCATCAAAATCCGACTCTTTGTCACTGAACATCATCAGGTATAGTATTTGCCCGTTAGTTGCCAGCATCTTCAGGGCAGCAATACCAGCCTTCTCCTGAGGACTGAGAGATGGGCTGTGCCGTGACTGAAATATGTTGTCAAAAGCATTGCACCAGGTCTCGATCTGACCCCTGAACTGGAGGCCATAATCTCTCCACGACTGAGGGAGTGTTCCCTTGAGGTCCGTTTTTATGGCAAACAACCCTTCGATATACCGCATTATTCTCGCATTCAACATATCGCAGGCTACGCGAGCTTCGAAGACCGAGGTGAATGTTTCGGGGATACTCCAAGGCTCTTCATGCGGAGGAGAGCTAGGGCGACTCGAACCGGGGGACTGGGGTTGTGAAGGTGAGCTAAGTCGAATGCTGAAGGGTTGTGGGAAATGGAAGGCCATATCGTAAGATTTTGCTTGTATTGCCAGTCGTGTAAAGATGGTAACGAGTTCCTCTTCGACGGGGTCTTCTGCGGCCGGTAATAGTCGTTCCCTTTGCTGAGCACGAAAGGTGTTGAGTAAGGAGAGTCCTGTTTGTATCTGGTGAATTGCTTGTCTATGATCTCCAATAAAGGAGTCGAAGCAGGCCAATAGCACATTGGCCATAATGAGGACCTTGTGTGATCTCTGGTCCTGGCTGTTGAGCTTGACAAGGGCGTTGCACGCATCGGAATAACGCTTGATGGCCACCTGCCAGTGACTCCTAACCATCTCGGCACGAGCCTCAGCGCTCAACCCGGGACGAGCATGTGCATTTGGCTCGGCTGTCTGCTCAAGGGTCTGGTACAAGGCGCCCAGGGCAATGACGGCGCACTTGATGGCATCTTCGGCGTGGCATTCCTGCAAGACGCGGCGAGTCCAAAAGGAGTTGTCGAAGAAGCCAGACAGCTCGCTAGCCGTGTACGACCGGAAGGTCTCGAAGTAGAAACCTTCGCTGGATGGTAGTTGCAGGCCCAAGGAAGGCTGGTAAGTGGTAGGGGATGCAGATGGTGTCCCAGGAGAGGCGGTCCTCAGTGTCGCTAATGACGTTCTTTGGCGGGCTCGACGAGGTGGCAGATGAAAGTCGCTGTGGAGCGGAACGATTGCGGTGCTCGAAGTAGCCTGAGTCTCGCTTGCTGGCATGGGCTTCGGTGCGATTCGGACCTCCTCGAAGGGGCGAGCGCTGCGGCTAGGGGGTGGGTAGCCAGTGCAGACTTTGTTGCTTCGAACACAGTTTGTGCAGGCTGGACGAGCCTCGTCACACTTGACTCTTCGTTGCCTGTACGAGGACTGGTGTAAGACTCTGGACACGATCGTGTCGAAGTGGCGAAGGGGTCAAGCGATGAGGGGGTGCGCGAGGGGGAGGGAGACGAACTTGCAGTTGGTACATCCTGTCTTCACCTTTGGCTTGCTGGTCCGGACACGTTTTGGCTTGAACTGTACGGGTGCTTTACCAGTTGATGAGGTCTTAGCAGAGTCTGAAGGAGCCGCAGCGGGTCCAGAAGAAGAGGCTACCGCTGAAGCAGTACTGGAGGCGACATTTGCGTCTCCGCTGGTGACGGGGGTAACTGGTGTACTAGAGGCGGGAGAGATGTTGCTGCTGCTGCTTTCTATATACGGATTATCTATTGTGTTGAAGGTGGAGAGATCCAAAGAGTAGCTTGAAGACGGCTGAGTCTCCAAAACAGGTGGAAAGGCCGGGGGGGCCGTGGTTGCTGATGTTGGAGTTCCAGTTGGGATTGGGTTTGCAGAGGAAGGCACAACCGGGGTCTGATCGATACCCCGATCTGAACCCGCTTCTTGTACCTCTACCGCTTTCGCGGGTCGGGGCGATATGGATTCTTCTTTTATCCAGCTTTCGGCCATGGGTTCAACAAACAGCTACTACCCAGCTGACAAAACTTTTGAGTGTTGGTTCGAACACCTAGCTTCGGATCGCCGGTTTGGTTTCCACCCCCCACGATAGCTCCAGGGCCCAGCACGTTTTCTAGCGCAACTCGTTTCGGCCGAGATGGCTGGGAGCCAGGGGTCAAGAGCGAATAGTCAGAGAGATGGCCAGGGGCATCTGTGACAGGGAAGATAAGATGGTGAAGGTGGAGGGAGTGAGATTTTGGGGAGGGGCCGAAGAGTGGGAGAAAAGAGACAGGTCAGGAGAGGAGGAGGAGGAGAGGTGGAAGAAGTCTTCACGAAAAAGAATAAACAATGAAAGTCCACGGCTCAACACAGACAAGCACAAGGGAAGCCAGCTCACGGGCGCCTCCAGCCCTTTCTATAGCTCTGCCGGGTCATGGAATCCCGGGGCCAGATCGAGCGTCACAAGCGCGATGGGGCCCAATATCACTCCTCTGGCTCGAGTTGCCGCAGCGGCTGTCGGAGACGCCAGAACCAAACACGGGCTCGAGGCAGAGAAACAAGCAAGACATGGAAGCACCAGACCAGACCAGACCAGAGCAGGAGGAACCTCCCTAGGCGGGATAGGGCAGACACCAAGAGATGGCCGCGTCTTCGTCCTCGTCCTCGCTGTTCGCTGTGGGGAGAGGAACAGCCCGGAGGATGGAAATGCAAGCAAGGCCCCCCTCCCCAGCGTCAGAAGGGTCAGTCAATCAAGCACAAGATGGATCATGGATCGTCGTGTGGATTCCTCTGGGCGCATCTCGCCTGCTCGCTCGCTATTCCCACCGTCAACCCACGCCAGGTCTGCCAAACTCGGAGTAGCATGGTCTGTGTAACCGTCACTAAGACGAGGGATGGCGGCGAGACAGGCGAGACAGGCGCTGCAAGACGAGACGCATTGCTAGACGCAAGCAACAGCCATGTCATAGAAGGTAAGCCCGGAGCGCGTACACACCTCTGCAGGATGTTTAGTAACCATACTATAGTCACCAACTGCTTTGCTTGACTTTCTAGGCGCAGGCCCACGCAACGAACCAGGATGGATGCTTGGAGAAAGCTGGATGGCTTTCCGCATGGGGATGCCATGGGGTCGAGCGAGTGGACGGATGGGATCCCGTCCATGGGACTGGAACCTTTTGACGGAGGCTCCCGTCTCTGTCCCCAGCATGTATGTAACTCAACAAGAGAAGTCTCTCCTCTTCTGCTCCGTGGCAGTGGAGGCTAATAGGCTGTCTGTCCATGTCTGATGAGATCCATGGTGGATGGACATGCCTTCAGCGCATGTACCGCGCCCCGAGGCCGCTCTAGCGCATCTCGTTAGCGCGGGCTCGTGAGGTCAATGGACTCCATTGTTCGCCCCGGGCCTAGGGTTTGCCTCCTCGTTGGACTCGAGGGAACCCCCTGGCTTTGGAGCCCGCGCGGGTCAGCACTGACACTTGACAGGGGCGCTTGGTGCGTTCCTAGTGTTGGTAGCACAAGGGGCATCCATCAGCCATGACGATGGAGACGGAGACGGAGACGCTGGGCTGGGCCGGGCTGTGGTGGTGCTGGGCTGGCGCTGGCGCTGGTTCCATCCATCCATCCACTGGAATCAGGGGGCGGCTGGTTCGGTAGGTAGGTCGCTGCTTTTGTTAGGGGCGCTGCGCTGTTAGCGCAGTGGCGGCGGGGAGGGGGGCGCTCTTTGACGTCTACACCAGAGGCAACCTGAATACAAGACGGTGGTTCGTCAGTCAAGGTCGGGGCATTTATTTCAGTGTTTAGCTCTGAGACAGGCTCATGTTGAATCATTCTTTTCGAGTAAGCAACCATGTGCGTTAACTAATTGACAACTCTTTCCGTGGATCCAAGACTTGTTGGACTCTTGTTGACCCTTTTCTAAAGACGCATATTCTCGGCCCCAAGATCCATCTTGGCAGACTGGATGCCTCCGACATATCCCCGTCCGTTGAAGATTGTCTGTTCTAGTATCCTGCTCGGCGAATTCCCAGTTGGGACATCCATGGTATCCATGGCCGTCTCCATTGGGGGGTTAATAGACCCCCAGCGCGGCTACTGTCATGGGTGTCCGGGTACGTAATCCTCATGGTGCAGGTGGTGACGGCAGATGAACATGCAGTAAGTGAATCTCTCTCTCTCTCTCTACAACTCCAAACCTCGCCATGGAAGGATTCTCGTTGGTGGAGCTATAGCCATAGCCGCCTGTTTTTCAGTCACCGACTGTTTCCAATGGATGCTTCAGATTCTAAACATCAGTGCTTGTGCTTACTTACCTGCTCGACGCAGGGACTTGGCGGGCTAGAACTGGACCTGAGACTACAGCCACGATCCTACCAGGGCATCAACGGGTCGAGAACGACACGACATGTATCCAACATTAGGCAGCAGAGATTCATCGAGCTAAGGAAGAGATAGTCTGGGTAGGATCTGGCAAGGTTGACGAGTCCATCCTTTTTGAGCCACACTCGTCTGCCGTAGGGCTCTCCCGCATCTAAATCTGGAAGGCCTGGGCTTGACTTGTCTTGGATCACATCCCATCCCATCGATGCCGCCATCCACGTCCCATCTCCTCACTGCCAAGCCTCGAGGATGCAGCGTGCAAGGTAGTTGTCGGATACAATCTCGTACCCTATCCCTTGCCTCCTCCATTAAGGTGGCTAGCCCTGCTGGGCAACACCAGACGTCATGCCCTGCGTGGCTGCGGTCGCGCAAGCGTCTCGTGTCTCATCACAGGCATCCTATCCCATCCTGCTGCGCATGCACATATCTCATTGACGCGAGCGGTAAAGCACGGCAACTTCCACTAACGGGATGAGATGGACTCTCCTTGTTGTCCCGCCAAGACGACATCTCCACTCTGTGTCCAGCCATCGAATCCTCCCCTCGTGGGAGGCCTGTAGCATCGAGGTCCAACGGGACGGCTTATTAACCCGTCCCCGTTCTTTGGCTTTCATGCTTATTCGTGATACGGGGAAGCCAACGTCACACACATCAAGGCATTGGCAGGATCTGTCTTTACGCAGTCTGTCCGGAGATTGCCGCAATCTCCATTCCTTCTACAGCTTCAGCCTTACGGTAATGAAGATCTTGGGACGACCAACAAACCAAACTAGATATGCCTCGCTGAAGCGGGACACACGGTCCGTCTTGGAAGCCGGGCGGCCTTTCGATAGTTTGAGCGAACCCCTGACATGCCAGCCCTTCCCCCTCCACTCCACGTGTGCTTTGGTCGATCCCGTCAGGCCCTGGGCCGTTGTGAGTTAGTTAATGTCGCCAGCGGCGTCTCTTTTTGATAATTCTTCGCAGCCGCGATCAAATGTTTTTCCCCATCGCTAATTAACACGAGCGAGCGAGCGCCCCCTCCTTTCCCAATTTTAACCTGATCCTGGAAACTGGGCCTCTGCCAAGTGTGACGATCCAAGAAAGAGCTGCGCCGGCCTCCTCACATAAGTTCCTCACGAAGGAGCCAACATCAGGCGATGACGGGTTTCAGTCTCGGGGGGGTCCCCCAGTGAACCCCTTGCGAATCCCACCGACGGCCCAGCCCTACGTAGGTGGCTACCCTCGTCCCTAGCTACAGCGAGCCCTTCCGGAAGGGAGGGCCTGTCTTCCCGGCAGGCGTCCACAATGAGCTTGTTGATGAGCAGGCCAGGGGTGGGCTTGAGTAGTGTAGTGCACGTATTGCGTAAAAACTTAACCGCGCTGGAATTGCCAAGGCCCTTGACGTCCCTGAGACTTGGCGGCTTCGCTGATCACGACAAGTGTCGACTCCGCAAGGTTCAGCCCTTTCGGCCATGCTCCAACCCATTCGGCTCCGAACGAATCGAGGCTAAGGATGGCGGCCGACAACGTTCGGTCCAGGCAGAAACAGACAGGGCATGCTGCTTAAGCGAATGCGAACTGCCCTAAACCGCAGGTGGGTAAAGATGTGTTATTAGGGTCTCCCTTTTTTTGGAGATTTGCCCTTGTCATGTAGTCTCAGGCGAAGCTGGCCTCACAAGTCATGTCAGGACCGAATCCTCTTGGTTCCACTTTGAGATTCGATATCCAATATGAACACACAACTTCAATGAGTACGACGCCGTATCCTTCAGACGCGCGTTCAACTCATGAATACACGAGCTCGGTTATGACAACTTGCTGCAAATAGCATGCACAACAGAGGAACTCGTGGTCCAAGAGCCGGGCTGTCATGTCCAATCTCCATATCGACTAGCAGGCATCATCCGCCTCAGCCGAGCTGTCCCCAACAGCGAAATGAACGGGACGCATAGCCGGACCTGCTGTCCCATTCCGGAAATGCCGTCCGCCTTGCCCCCGTCCCATCAGCAGCTGTCAGAAGTTGGACATGTCGTTCCCCGGCAGCTTGGTTCGGCAGTCTACGTAGTACCCTGAGTCCAAAGATAGAGGCGCCACGTGCCAGCTGAAACCGTCAGAACGCTACCGTGACAGCATGTGTCCGTCATTACGGGGGGTGGTGATCGGAGCCGCAGTAGGATACAGTTGTCCCGGGTTGTTGGGACGTTGTTTGATTGATCCGTTCGCGAGGTTAGTGTTCTAGATCTTACCAGAAGGATCGTAGGAAGCACGCCGTTGCCTGATATGCTTACGTACCACTACCCTTAGTATTTCTTGCCGTATAGGAGGGGAACCAAAAGTTCGGCGAACATGTTGTGTATGTAGGGATGAATGAGTGCGTAGTTCTTATTGATCGATAAGTCTTGGTCTGAGACGTATCCATGGATCTAAGTATTCGCTGACTAGCAACCCGAAGCAACTGAAAAGCCACCAAATAATGCCATTGGAGACAATATAGAATGTAATAAGGCTGTATCGGAATACATATTGCTAGATGTCAAATTCAATAAACAGAAATTATGGCTTTGGGACGAAAGGCGAACCGATGAAGCGAACATCAACTCGGCTACCCTAGAGTGAAAACAGTACTTCTGGCCACATAAAAGATGGTAGAGACTAGAAGTATCTTCAAATCAATACCCTGGCCAACCAGATGACACTGACCCGTAAAAAAAGTTGTCCAGCGTTGCACATCGACGCATCTTCAACTCCAAATCGAAACTGCGACGACGTGAATAGACGACAATTCCCATTCCGATCTTTGCTTGACGAGCTCTCCGAACCCAATTCGACTCACAGAAGCCATCGATATCGCATTCGATTGATTTGCCCACCATGTCGCAAGATCAGACTCAAGAGCAGCCCCCGCTGCCCCCGCGCAACGAGTTCATCCACAACTCTGCTATTGCCGGAGTCATCGTCGCACCCCTCGCCATGCTTCTCCCGCCGCGAAAGGTGGACTTTCGGTTCATGATCCTCGCCGGTGCCTTCTCCATCGCCTCGAACCAGCTCGTCTACGAGTATACTGGCTCATCAATCTACTCCCGGTTCGGCGGCCGCATGGGCTCACTCGTCGGAACCGACCTGCCCGAGGGCGCAAAGCGCACACAACAGCTCCTCCGAGAGCACCGCGAGCGAGAAGCGGCAGAGAAGCGCAAGAATGAGCAGGCACAAGAAGAGGAGAAGACGGGCGTGTCCAAGAAGCTCAACGACGTGTGGATGGGAGGCGAGGACAAGGACTGGCGGGAGAAGCGGGCGGAGGAACACCGACAGAAGTTTGAGGAGGGCAAGGGCATCGGCGATATCATCATGGAGCAGGTTTCCGACGTCTGGAGCGGAAACTGGGGCAAGGGCGCCAAGAAGCAGGATGGCGAGACGAGCTCGAGCGACGACGCCTCGCCGACAGAGAAGAAGTGATGGCGTAAACACCCACGATTTTGAAGAGAGACGGCATCGAAATATGTCCTGTGTACAAAAGCGACCTGTACTATATCACGACAATGAAGTAAAAAAAAGGGCAACAAAGGCCAGATTTTGGAATACGCGACAATGAGAGATTTAGGAACATAGCCAGAGAACCATCGACCATGCACGGAGTACATGGCTTGTATTATACACATCAACTTGGCATTTGATATATGTTCGTGGCTTATATACTCATCGGGATTACCTGAATAGGTAGTTCAGAAAAGGCTCTACAGCAGCAATGGTTGGAGCGGATTCCAGCTTCCACACCAGCTTCCTAGGAAATGAGGATGGTGTAGGAATCTCACTCGAAGATTGTCCTCTTCTCCTCAAAGAGTGCTATTATAAGACCTTTAAAAATGAAGAGAACCCGGTGAGGATGGGTCCATGGGTATGTTGTAATATATCCAAGTTGGTATACTCTGTGCTTAATGGATACCTACTCTTGGTATTATCACTCACCCATATGATGAAGGGTGTGATTTCTGACACTGGACACACAAGTAGGTTCAACGCACCTCACCTTCTCATGAGACAGCATTAGCTATGTTGTAAGCTGCGGGAACACACACAGAATCGGATGGTTCCGGACGCAGCAATGGAACTTGGGTATAGAGGTACTGCCCGCTTATGAGTGAGATGACTTGCAGAGCAGAGCACGCCAAGGGAGCTGCTGACAGTGTAGCATAGCGCGTTCGATGCTTGAGAAGAATAGCACTTAGTCTGTCAATGATTATCCCTCACGATAATAAATGCCAAGGTCTGATGCAAGCCCAAAGGGCGGTTACAACGGCACCCAAGGGTAAAATGTCCGTGAGGTTCCACCGTGGGCATGGAATACGGGGCAGTATTCGTCACCCGATTGTGGCTGGCTTTGAGCGTCAGCTTCACCTCAGCCACCCGGACGCCTAATAGTCCCATTTGCAGAATGAATAGCCTGCGACCGTGAAGAAGTCGAAGCCTGATTCTGCTAGGCTGGTAGGATGTGATGAGAAACCAGCGCGACTAGAAGTCAAATTTGAAGCTGTTGGTTAGTTCACCGCCAACATGAAACACGCTGGTCGCAGGATGAGGAGGTGTGATGCAGCCCCTATGGTGCTGGTTGCATACGTGCTCCCACTTTGTGAGCAACTTTATCAAAGAGCATTTATTTGATACCCTCTTGTCTATTGAACTCCCAAAGCAGTTGGAACTACCGTGGCTGAAGGTAGTTTACTGCCCGTGACTCGAACCCTCATCATGATCAAAGCGCAGAGCGAAGCAGAGCAGAGTGCAAGGCTCAAGTTACGGAACCCGAGGCTGTTCATCATCGCCACGGGATGACCAAGACACAGGTGCTGTTCTAAATCAGGAACAAGGTGCGCTAGGGAAGTGTCATGAGAGGCTCAACAGACCTGAGAATGCCCTACAGGCGACTACAGTCCCGGGCGATCGTCTTGGCTACAAGGGTATCAGCGCAGCTGGACGGGTTCTAGGCTCCATCCTGTCAGCACAGCCCCGGCACTGTACGTCACTGCACTGCGCCGTGAGTTGTTTCGTCATGGCACAAACAGCTGCTTTGTCGGTGTTGATGTGTGTGTGTTAGGGATAAAGAAGGGCGGTTACCTAAGGTGCATGGCAGCGACCACGTCCATTGTTTATCCCTCTCGTTTCCCCTCTCCCTCTCTTTCTCCCACCATCAACACACTCGTTTTTCTTGGAGCATCTCTCGTTTGCGACTGCAACGGCTCCATCCATCCAAAACGTCCCTTGGCCCGCTATTCTAACGCTTGTCAGCGCCGATCCGTCGAATCAGAACCCCCAGACAGACCCTGAGCTGCCTTGGATTGGGGTCTCTAGCTGCGCCTCCACGCAATCCAGCTCCACGACCCGACGTAGCGCGCTACGTGCCAGCGTACCCTTGGAAGAGCGCCTTCAATAGATCCATCCAGCCACCGAGCTTCGGATTTTCCTTCTCATTCAACTTTTTTCAGCATTCAACTTGCCAAAAATCTCTGAGTATTTTTGATATCTCCATCGACTTCATCGACGCGCTGCGAGACGCCAAACTGCTTAGCGACGCTCTCTTGGCCCTGGCTCTGGTCCGACTCTGAAACCGCTTGTGGCAGCTGCCTCCTTTCTTTGCCGCCTAGCGGCTGACTTCTCGACTACGCAACTTCGTACCTGTCCCCCGATCACTTCTTCGTCACCATGGCCGCTCAGGACTACTACAATCAAGGCGGCCGTCCACAGCCTCCCTACGGCGCCGACTCGAACCCATCACCCTACTACCAATCCCACGATACTCATTCACCTGGGTCGACACCAGCTCCGCCGTACCAGGCCGCGTACTCGGCACCACCCGATACTTCAATCTACCCTGCCGAATCCGCAGATCACGTCCCTACCGCGAAGCCGGCCCCCTACTCACCCAGCGATATATCGTACACACCGGCGGCCGCGTACGCTGCTCCTGGGCAAAGCTCGAATTCGCGCCCTCAAGGCCAAGGTCAAACAGAGCAGTCTCCATTTGATACCGTCTTTGATGACAACGCCTATCCGATGAACACAAACTCGAGACCGACGCCTTCCTCTAGCACAGGCGACATTGGCCAGCACGGTCTCTATCAGGATACGAGCTATCACGGCGGATCCAACCCAGCTCACGGACAAGGACAGGAGGCCATCCCTCTCCAAGACCGGCCTGGAAAGGATGTCGATACCGAGATGAATGACCACATCTATGATGCCCCTGGGCGAAGCAGAAAGGGCAAGAAGGGCAAGGTTCGCTTGGGCGAGCTGGGCATGCTCGGCGCAAACAATAAGAGAATTCCTTGGGTCGTCTACATCTTTTCTGTGGTCCAGATTGCAGTCTTCATCGCCTGCATCGCTAGAAACGGTAGGTGCCCGCAACCTTTCACGCGTTATGATTCTTGACTAAACAGCTGTAGGTGTACTAACCGGGTCTCCCATTGCAACCAAGCCCGATTTCAACATCTTCATCGGCCCCTCGTATCCAGTCCTCATTAACATGGGCGCCCGATTTGCCCCCTGTATGCACAACGTCAAGGGCATCCAAGATCGAGACATGCTCAAAACCGCGAATGGCCTGCAAGATCCTGTCGTTTTCATGTGCCCGAATGCCACCAAGAATGACACTCTCTGCTCTCTCAAGACAGTTTGCGGCTTTGGTGGAACTGTCCCGAACCCCAAGTTCAATGGTGACATCGATCAGAGCCCACAGCCAAACCAGTGGTTCCGATTCATCACCTCTATTTTCCTCCACGCTGGTGTGGTTCATATTCTCTTCAACCTCCTGGTTCAGCTCACCATCGGAAAGGACATGGAGAGGGCTATTGGACCTGTTCGATTCTTGTTGGTCTACATCAGTGCTGGAATCTTTGGCAACATCATGGGAGGAAACTACGCACCACCCGGCTATGCGTCTATGGGTGCTTCTGGCGCCATCTTTGGCATTATTGCTTTGACCCTTCTCGATCTTCTTTACTCCTGGAAGGACAGGAAGAGCCCGGTCAAGGATCTCCTTTTCATCTTCCTTGACATGGCGATCGCTTTTGTTTTAGGACTTTTGCCTGGCCTGGACAACTTTGCTCATATTGGTGGTTTCTTGATGGGCCTCTCCCTCGGCATCTGTGTCCTTCATTCTCCCAACTCACTGCGAAGACGGATAGGCCAGGGGCTTTCCTACTCAGCAGTGTCACCCAGCACTGGCGAGACGCCGGTTCCCTTCTTCAAGAACCCTGTCGGTTTTTTCAAGGGACGAAAGCCTCTTTGGTGGGCTTGGTGGCTGATTCGTGCTGGATTTCTGGTCATGATCATTGTCGTTTTCATCGTTCTCCTCAACCGATTCTACACCAGTCACGAGGTTTGCAAGTGGTGCAAGCACATCAACTGCTTGGTAAGTTGCAGTTCTATCCGACCAAAGACTATTCATTTGCTAATTCCGTGTAGCCCGTCAAGGACTGGTGTGAGTTGGGAACATACGATGACCCGAAATAAGTTCTTAGAGCGCTGGATCTGCAATATGGCATTCTCAGAACCCGTTCATTGCCTATTTGGATGCAATTTATAGAAAGTTTTGGACAAAGGCGTGCTGGCTGAACTATCACCAAGGGAATGAATATCACGCATTGCACAGCATCGGCGTTGTCATTGCAGTTTACTTTTCAGGGAGCTGTCAGAATCTCAGACGAGGCCAGCTCTTATTTTCGAGTTTGTTTTACGAAGTCATGATTCGTACAGGTCAGGGGACGCAACCAGTCACATCGATCGGTGGTTTTCGGGACGGTGATTGGAGTCGAGCTACCATTGTCCCGTCGGCCGGCAGTGGGCAGGAAGAAGGATCAGGAACTTTCTCAGCCCGCTCGGGTCTCGACATGGATATGGGACATGGGTTGGGGATTTCATTACATGAGAATGCAGCTCTTGGCCCTCGCCGGGCTCAACAAACACGACGCAAAGGTCATGCGATACCCCGCAGGCTGCTGGCTGTATGACTAAAGAGTCACTCTACATTAATATCTAGTTACTTGGCGGTAGTATAAATGGCGTTTCTTGCCTCCTATTTCGTGTCCATTTGTCCATGATTCTCTCATCTCCTTGGTTTGCTTCTGAAGTGACCGAGTAACTACTGTGTCTATCTCTGCTATTTGATGCTCTACCCACCGACAAGTAAGTTTGGATCTCTCTGTTTCAACGTTTCGTTATTTCATGATGAATCCTTTATTATGCATGGCTTAGCTGAATGTCCCGAGAGGGATGACGGATGCTTCTAGAATGGATGTCTGAATGTCTTGTTTCTTTTCATTTTCAACGAGGAGAGCTGGGATTGAAGTTCTGATCATGACACGATGGAGCTGACCCTTGTGTGCAGGTGTGTGTGATGAGGGTAAATGTGAGAGCTTGGACGCATGAAGTTGCTTATTGGGATATGCGGTGAGGGGTTAGAGCCATGCCCCGAGTAGGTAGGTGAATTTTGAATAGTTCTATAATTTTATCATGAATCTGAAGCAAAATGTTCATTTTGTCCCTTCAATGTCATTTCTTGGAAGTCTTGTCGTCGTCCTGTTTGAGTTACCCCAGATTCAGTATGGGGCTCCCAAGATATTGATGCCTCATCAGGGTCAGTCATCAGGCGAGATTCACACCTCAGGCTTCAAGAAAAAAACGCCAGGTCACGTGAAGTTCCCGGCACGACTCAGGTGGGGCAAGTCACGTCACGCCCTGTGGCAGTCGCGTTCGACGCGGTACGGGGAGCTCGTAATCAATTAAAGTCGTGTCGTCGATTTCAAACCCAGAAACTGCATTGCCCCGTCCAACGCTCAACGTCAACAAAGACGAAGGGGACCAAAATCTCGGGAACATCAATCACTCTCTACCTTGCCCGATTTTGATGAGGCTGTGAACGCTGAATCCATTTCCTCTTTCTTTCATCTTCCTTTATCTTCACTTTTGCCTTCTCCTCCCCCCCTTTGATACCATTCATCACCGTTGCCACCATGGCAAGCGCTGTCCTTCCCCAGAAGCGGGTGCTGGGCGAGACCCTCACTCGTCAGAATATCCCATCTTCTCCTTCATCGATCAAGAAGCGCAAGGTCGATGCCTTCCAGTCCTCGCCGGCCGCCGCCCGAGCCCCCAGCTCGCAGAATGACCATCGATCAAAAATGAACTCTAGCCAGCCAAAGAGTGCATTCGAGTCCGAAGTCCTCGAGAAGCTGAGCCAAGACCTGTCAGACCGGAAAAAGAACAATACAGAAAAAGATCAGGCATGGGAGCGCCCCCCTGTCGTCGACTTTGAGCCCGAGCGAGACAGCCTCTGTTTCCAGTCTATCGAGGCCGAAGAGGGGACATTGCACGGCGGAAGGGCAACCGTGAAGCTCTTTGGCGTCAACGAAGCCGGCAACTCGGTAATGCTGCATGTCACCGATTTCAAGCACTACCTCTACGTTCCTGCCCCTGTCAATTTCCAACCGCAAGATTGCGCCGCCTTTAAGGCGTATCTGGAGACACAGGTGGCTCAGCACCAGCCGGCCATTCATTCCGTTGCCTTTGCCATGAGAGAAAGCATCTACGGATTCCAAGGAAACCAGGCCAAGCCATACCTCAAGGTCACCGTAACGGATCCCAAGTTCATCAACAGGGTTCGATCAACCATTCAGCACGGCAATGCGAACTGGAAGCGCATGTGGAAGAACGATGGCGAGATCCAGACGTTCGACAACATCCAATATGTGCTGCGATTTATGGTTGACTGCAAGGTAAGCGGATGTACAACGTTGGTGACAAACACGTACTGATACTTGAGCAGGTCCGAGGAATGTCTTGGGTGGAAGCCCCGGCAAAGACCTTCAAGCTCCTTCCCGAGAACCTTCGCCAATCCAACTGTCAGATCGAGGCCGAAGTGAGCTATCTCGATCTCATCGCCCACGAGCCGGTCGGCGAATGGTCCAAGATGGCCCCCCTGCGAATCCTATCCTTCGATATCGAGTGTGCTGGCCGTAAGGGAATCTTCCCGGAAGCAAACCACGACCCCGTCATCCAGATCGCCAACATTGTGACAAAATATGGAGAGAAGAAGCCATTTGTTCGAAACGTGTTCTGTCTCCAACAGACGAGTTCCATTGTTGCAACTCAGATTCTCGAGTTTGAGAAGGAGGAAAAGATGCTCAGCGAATGGTCAAAGTTCCTGATCACGACGGACCCCGATATCATTACCGGCTACAACATTTCGAACTTCGATTTCCCATACCTTCTGGACCGAGCAAGACACCTCAAAGTCAGCGGATTTGAATACTGGACTCGAATTCCGAGCGTGGCATCCAGGGCCAAGGAAACCAACTTCTCGAGCAAGCAAATGGGCAACAGAGACACGAAAGCCACCAACACCAACGGCCGACTGCAGCTGGACATGTTGCAATTGATCCAGCGAGATCACCATCTCCGAAGTTACACCTTGAACTCGGTGTGCGCCAATTTCTTGGGCGAGCAGAAAGAGGATGTCCACCACACCATGATTACAGAGCTTTTCAACGGCACCCCCGAATCGAGACGACGTCTGGCGCTGTACTGCCTGAAGGATGCCTATCTCCCACAAAGGTTGATGGACAAACTCTCGTGTCTGGAAAACTATACCGAAATGGCGAGAGTCACGGGTGTGCCGTTCAACTTCTTGCTATCTCGTGGTCAGCAAATCAAGTTTATCAGTCAGCTGTTCCGAAAGGCTTTAGAGCAGAAGCTTGTCATTCCCAACCTCAAGTCCGAAGTGTCTGATGAGCAGTACGAAGGAGCCACAGTTATCGAGCCTACCAGAGGCTACTACGACGTTCCGATTGCCACACTGGATTTCGCTTCTCTATACCCCAGTATCATGCAGGCCCACAACCTTTGCTATACCACCTTGTTGAGCAAGAAGGCGATCGAGGCGTTTGGCCTCAAGAAGGACGAGGACTACATCGTCACGCCAAATGGCGACACCTTTGTGACTGTGAAGCAACGCAAGGGTTTGCTGGCGCAGATTCTTGAGGAATTGCTTGCTGCCCGAAAGCAGGCCAAGCGCGAATTAGCGGTTGAGAAGGATCCCTTCAAGAAGGCTGTGTTGAACGGTCGCCAGCTGGCTCTGAAGATCAGTGCAAACAGTGTGTACGGCCTGACAGGTGCGACAACAGGAAAGCTTCCCTGTCTGGAGATTGCCAGTAGCACAACGAGTTTTGGCCGCAAGATGATTGAGAAGACCAAGGAAGAGGTGGAAGGCCGATACAACATCGCCAACGGTTACTCGCACGACGCTCAGGTTATTTACGGTGATACGGATTCGGTCATGATCAAGTTCGGCACCAAGGACCTGAAGGAAGCCATGAAACTCGGTGAGGAGGCGTCAAAATACGTGTCGGACAAGTTTGTGAAGCCCATCAAGCTCGAGTTCGAGAAGGTGTACTTCCCATACCTGCTCATCAACAAGAAGCGTTATGCAGGCCTGTACTGGACGAAGCCGGAGAAGTACGACAAGATGGACACCAAGGGTATCGAAACGGTCCGACGTGACAACTGTTTGCTTGTGCAGACGGTGATTGAGAAGGTGCTGCGAATGATTCTGATCGACCAGGACGTGCAGGGCGCACAAGAGTATGTTGTTCCCCCTCCCCCTCCCCCTCCTCCGATCTGGGCTCCGAGATGGGTTAAGGTTATCTATCATGAAGATTTCAAATAGCGCGGGGCGAAAGCGGGATGCTAACGGAGAGATAATCTAGATACGTCAAGGAGACGATTGCGGATCTCCTGCAAAATAAAGTCGACATGTCGAAATTGGTCATTACCAAAGCCCTCACAAAGGACGATTATGCCGCAAAACAGGCCCACGTCGAGCTCGCTCAGCGTATGAAGAAGCGCGACGCGGGCTCGGCCCCGGGACTCGGTGACCGAGTGGCCTACGTCATGGTCCGAGGCGCCGCCGGCGCCAAGAACTTCGAGAAATCGGAGGACCCCATCTACGTGCTGGAACACAATGTGCCGATAGATACGCGCTACTATCTGGACAACCAACTGGCCAAGCCACTGGGCCGTATCTTCGAGCCGATCCTCGGGGAGACTAAGGCACGCTCGCTTCTGACGGGAGACCATACACGCACTATCTCGGTTGCGGCTCCCACGGTCGGTGGCCTCATGAAGTTTGCAAAGAAGACGCAGACCTGCATGGGTTGCAAGAAACCTCTGACAGGTAAGGAGGAGGCTCAGGGGGCGGTGTGCGCTAACTGCGCGCCTCGCGTGGGAGAGCTCTACAACAAGACGCTGGATCGAGTTTCGGACCTCGAGGTGCGCTTTGGACGACTGTGGACCCAGTGCCAGCGCTGCCAGGGCAGTATGCACTGCGAGGTTATCTGCAGCAGCAAAGATTGTCCTATCTTTTACATGCGCATGAAGGCCAAGAAGGACCTGGAGGACGCGGGCCGTGAATTGTCCCGCTTCGACGCCGACCAAGCGGCCATCTGGTAACGAGGTTGGGAAGAAGGACGTGTGGGAGAAGAGAGTAATGATGATGAGATTGGCGATGGGGATCTCGCTCTCGTCCGTGTCGAGCTACCCCTTGTTTTGATCTTTCTTTTCTGTGGTATTACTATACGGATATAAGCAATTGTGGAGGTGGACAAAGTGACTGACAGAGAGGGATCTGTCGACCCGGGCGGCAAGACGAGGCCATGAGCCGGGATGCGAAATGAAAGAGAAAGCTGTTGGGACAGGCGCAGATGGACTAATGGTACGCGCCCGGGTACAGGCATAGTGATTAGGCGCAAGGAACAAGGCGCAGGCATCGTGTTTTTGATTTTGTTGTCGTTGAATGTACGTAAGGCGTTTCCGGGGGCTCGGGGCCGGGGCGGGAT